>JACEIK010004128.1:75521-93629 GCA_018107945.1 Datura stramonium | reverse complement strand
TTAATAGATTGAAAGGAATCCAATAGATTTACACTTAATTGAACATCATGAAGTTAACTCTAGCAATACCCAATCCAATTAAGTATTCATCATCACACACTTCTAGTTAATTATTTTAGCTACTCATAGTTATGAAATTCAAAAACACAATCATCGAAGGCATCATTGAATTTAATAAGAAGAGTAAATAAATCAAAAGCACAATTATCCTTCAACTACAACTGAAACTAAATAATACTAAAGAAGAAAAGAGAGCAAAGTATCTTTTACAACTTTCAATCAAAATCCCTTTTCTCAGCTAAAAGATGGTCTTCCACAAGAAAGGAAATATGATGTGATGTGTATTTGGATTATCTCTCAATCTCTCTATCTTCTTCCTCTCTCCTCTCCTCACCTTACAGTGTACTTCTCTTTTTATTTTTTTACCCTAAAAAGTAGGGTACTTTTCCTTTCTATTTCAACAATGGACAATTATACCCTTAATAGCATCGTTCTGGAACCGGCGAAGGTACTGGCGGTTCCCCAATTAAATCTGTGAACTTCCAGATTCTTTCTCTTCTTCTTCAGTCATTTCCAGTGAACTTCGACGGTTTCCCCGACATTTCACTGATGCCAATCCGTGAACAACCATACCTTAAATGCTAATTCCAAAAGTTTCTGAATGTCATTCAGCGATTGAGCCGGCGTCCCACCATAGGTCACTCGTGAACCGCCGGTGGCATTCCTCCTAAAAGGCAGTGACCATCTTTTTAACCGGTGTTTCTCCAGTTAACACATGTGTTTCACCACTTCTTCTCATTTCCTCCTTTTTACCCCATTTTAGCTCTTTTCTTCAAACTTAGGCATCTGCATACAACAAAAGCAAAAAAGGCATAAAATTCAAATAATCAACTTGAGAACTTAGTAAAAACTCAAACTTTAGAGTCTAATGAGTTGGTAAATTACCAACTCATAATACCTTCATCACTGATGATGGCCCTGGGTGTTCCAAAGCAGGTGAATATGTTCTTTTTCAAGAAATGATTTACAGCCTTGGCATAATTGGTAGGCAGTGGTACAACTTCTACCCACTTTAATACATAATCAACTGCCACCAAGATATACGTGTTCCCATTTGAAATGATGAAGGGCCCTATGAAGTCAATTCCCCAAAAATCACACACCTCTACTTCCATAATGCCTCGCTGAGGAATCTCCTACCTTTTCAAAAAATTTTATGTTCTCTGGTAATTATCACAAGACATCGCAAATAGATATGCATCTTTGAAAAGAATAGGCCAATAAAACCAAGCCTGCAAGACTTTTGTTGCAGTCTTATCTCCACTATGATGTCCACCATATGGTGAAGAATGGCAACTTTCCAGAATTTGAGTCACCTCTCCCTTAGAAACACATCTTCTGAACAATTGATCAGGATCTATATTGTACATGAAGGGCTCATCCCATATGTAGAATCGGCAGTCATGTAATAATCTTCTCTTCTTTTTTGAGTTCACACCAGGTGGGTACACCCCACTTACCAAGAATTTACCATATCTGCATACCATTGGAACTCCTGGCTACGCAACAAATAACTGCTCATCAAGAATGGTATCCACTATGTTAGTCTCATAGTAAATATACTTCCTATCATCAAACCTGGATAGGTGATCTGCCATTTGGTTTTCTATGCCCTTCCTATCTCTAATATCAATGTCGAATTCCTGCAATAATAATATCCACCAAATGAGTCTGGGCTTGGCATATTTCTTTGTAAACAGGAACCTGATTGCAACATGATCAGTATAAACTATCACCTTTGTCCTCACTAGGTACACTCGAAACTTGTCAAATGCATACACCACAACCAATAACTCCTTCTTGGTCATCGTGTAATTTTTCTAAGCTTCATCTAAACACTTGCTTGCGCAGTAAATAGGTTGAAACCTCTTCCCTCTATTCTATCCCAAGGAAGCTCTTATCGCATAGTCACTGCAATTGCACATCACAATGAATGGTAATGACAAATCTGGGGAGATAATAATTGGAGTTGTTGCCATCTTATCCTTAAATGTTTTGAAAGCCTGCACACAGTACCTTTTGAACTCAAATTTCACATCTTTCTCTAAGAGCTTGCACATTGGTGTTGCAATTTTTGAAAAATCTTTGATGAACCTTCAATAGAACCCTGCATGTCCTAAGAAACTGTGCACTCCTTTCACTCTTTTCGATTGCTTCAAATTTAGCTCTGTCAACGTCAATACCTTCCTTTGAAATTTTATGGCCCAAGACTATCCCTTCATGTACCATGAAATTGCATTTCTCCCAATTCAATACAAGATTAGTCTCTTCACATCTGGCTAGTACGGCATCCAAATGATTTAAGAAATTACCAAAGTCACTCCCACAGAATGAGAAATCATCCATGAACACCTCCACATATTTCTCCACTATGTCTGTAAATATAGCCAGCATACATCTCTGGAATGTTCTTGGAGCATTACATAATCAAAACAGCATCCATCGGAATCAAAAGGTGCCAAAAGGGTAGGTAAAAGTCGTCTTCTCCTGATCTTCTTATGCAATCATAATTATATTTTAGCTTGAGTACCCATCCAAGAAGCAGTAGTAATCATTCCTAACTAACCTATCTAGCATTTTATCCAAGAAAGGCAAGGGAAGTGATCCTTCTGGGTAGCTACATTGAGCTTTCAATAGTCAATACAAATTCTCCATCCAATAACTATTCTTTGGGGGATCAATTCATCCCTCTCATTAAGCACCAAAATCATTCCCCCTTTTTCATAACACAGTGAACTGGGCTCACCAAATGACTATTCGAAATTAGATAGATGACGCCTGCATCCAGCCATTTTATAATCTCCTTCTTGACCGCCTCTTTCATGATTGGGTTGAATCTTCGCTGATGTTCAACACTAGGTCTGGCTCCTTCTTCAAGTAGTATCTTATGAAGGAAAGAGGAACTGCTTATTCTTTTTATGTCAACTATTGTCCACCCCAGTGTTGTTATACGCCGCCTTAGTACTTCCAGAAACCTGCTAACCTGTTCATCATACAATAAAGCAGATACTATCACAGGCACTGTGTTATCACTACCTAAACATTCATATTTCAAATAAGTGGGGAGGGCTCTAATTCAAGAATTGGTGTCTTCTCAATAGAGGGCTTCGACTTCTCCCAATTTAGAGATTTGTCAAGTCTCTATAGGAATATCTCTCCGTACATATGAACTGATGGCATCTAGTTCCGCTAATATTCTGTCTTCTCTGACCCTTTTATCTGTTCTTCCTCATATACCAACATTCTGCCTAGTGGATCATCCTATGATAGATATTGCTCTAAGTTTGTACGGAAAAATCCTTGTTCAATTGCCACAATGGTTTTCATCTCCTCATGATTGGGTGGAAATTTTGCTTCCTTGAACACATCAAAAACTTCTTCTTGACCATCCACTATCATGGTCATCTTTCCTAATTTCACCTTTATTACAGCATCTGCGGTAGCCAAGAATCCTCTCCCAAAAATGAGGGGAACTGCTGCATCTGCTTCATAGATCAAGATTATAAAGTCCACCGGCAGGATGAAAGGTCCTACCTTAATCAAGGCATCTTCAATGATTCCTTCCAGGTGAACAATGGACCTATCTGCCAGCAGTAAGGTCACTGTGGTGGGCATTTGTTCGCCAAGCCCCAATGTTCTAAACAAGGATGCATGCATAAGACTGATTCTAGTGCCCAAATCACATAAAGCTGACCCAACTTCTCCACTTCCAATGGTCATTGGAATTGTGAAACTCCCAGGGTCCTTCAACTTTTTAGGGATTTTTTTTTGCACCAGCGAACTACACTCCTTTGTCAATGCAACAGTTTTAAATTTTGTTAGCCTCTTCTTATTTGCCACAATATCTTTCAAATACTTGGCATATTTCAGAACATCGTAAAAAATCTCCACCAAAGGTAAGTTAACCCGAACCTGTTTTAAAATCTCAAGGAATCTCTAACAAGCTATGTCCTGTTTTTGCTTCTTAAATATTTTAGGAAATGGGGGAGGTGGTCCACCTACTATAATTTTCGATTTTTGTTAACATGGCTCACCTATTTCCTATTTACCCATCATAGTCTGCTCCTCATTAGTCATTTTCTCTCTGGGGATCAGTTCACCTAGCTCCTTAGAGAAATATCATTTACATTTTCCTTGGGGATCATCTAGGTATTACTCGGGAGTGCCCCCTTTGGTCTTTTATTCTGTTGTAAGGCCAATTGCCCCATTTTCCTTTCAATCTCACGGATGGACTTTTGCATTTCATTTACCACTTATATAAGTTGCACCATCCATTGCTTCATTGTCTCCTCAAGAGAACTGTTCTTTTGCTGGCCCTGTGGCCTTTGATAAGTGTTTTGGGGCCTTTGGATGTTTTGATTCCCTCCCCATTGGGGGTTTTCTCCATTCTAGTATCCTGATATAACCATTACATGCAAAACCTCCACCATGACCTTGTTTTCCCATAAAATATACAGACTCGGGATTAGGAGGACAACTTGAATAGGCTTGGCCATCTCCACATGCCTCACATGATGGTGGTGGGACTTTTACCTATTGTACCTGCTGCACATGGCTTCCTGCTAGTGTGGTCACCAACTTACTGATCACATTCACCAACTGGCTAATGTCTGCCCTAATTTCCGCTACACCATCCATCACAAGCTTTCCCGGCACCTTCGTTGCTGTAAATCCTCTGCCTGAGTCTTTATAATCCAGACTTCCCGCAGACATGAGGTTCAAGAGAGACTTAATTTCATCATAACTTTTTGACAGAATCTTTACTTGTGTTGTAGCATCAATAGTTATCATAGATTCAGGCTTTAGAACCTCAATGAAATTGTTCCCGATTATCTCCTTAGGTTGCATGTGGTGTGGACAATCCCTCAAGTAGCCCTTGTGACGTTCCCATGCTTGAGCTAGTGTTTCTCCATCTTTCTGTACGAATATAGAGATCTTTCCCCTCAGTTCTTTAGTTCTTCTTGAAGAGAAAAAATGATTGATTAGAGAGGAGCTCCTAAGTGGTGATAGATCCTGCAGGCTCATTTTGAAGCCACTCCTAGTCCTCTCATATTAGTGAGAATGGGAAGAGAGTCAACTTGAGATATTCATCTAACACGTTTTGGTAGTGGAAGTTTTCACTCAGCTCTACAAACGTCATCTGATTCTTGAGGGGATCCTTGTGACTCTTTCTCTGAAATTGGCAAGTGTTTCAGACCAACCGCACAGTCCCTTCTTTCAAATGAAAGTTCCTAGTGATGGCCGGTTTGACAATTTCTGTAGAAGCATTCTCCACATTAAGCCTAGCAAACTACATCACTGGAAGTCTCTCATTCTCTTCACCTGTTGCTTGCCCGATGTTTTCTATAGCTAACCTTTGAAGGGTTCTTTCTATTTCAGGATCAGGAGAAGCTAAGGTTGGTCCTTGACTTCTCGTGCTTGGCATGCACTGAGGCAACAACACTATGAACTTCAACAAAAGAAAAAAGAAACAAACATAAAATACAGTCTAGCGAAATAAAATTCTATGCTACAAATGATTAAACAATACTCAAGTCCCCAGAAACGGTTCCAAAAACTTGATGTCGCCCAAGCGCATGCAAGCACACGTGATTGTAAAGTAATATAGGATTGTTAAGTCAAGATATCATATCCACAGGGAGTTGTCAATTTAATCATTATAAGGTTGTACTTTGATTTCACTAATCTACGAAACAAGTAAAATAAATATTTTTTTGGAAAATTAAACTACTAAAACTTCAAATGTAAAAATTAACTAAAATAAATGCAAGCTTGATTGTATTTCGATAATTTTAACAGACAAGGGCAGTGGCACTTGGTTGATTTCATGTAGAGTTTTTCAGACATAATTAAACTAGCATGATTCTTCCTATGGTTGTCAGTTGCAAGTTACTATTCCATTTTTTGCCACTACGTCTAGCATCAAAAAACTATTTCATGAACCCTAACGTCTATATCCCTTTGATCGTAAGAGAATAATCAAATGACGATTATGCCTACTTGTATTTCAACTAAACGAGGTTGAAGGGTATATCCCTATCCGTAACAACAACTTCAATCTTATCACCAATGGGTTCAAGGGTCTTTGAATTCCCGTTCTGTATTTATGTTCAACCCTTTGGATTCTCTTTCCCAAGTTCAATCGAAAGCCAATAGATTACTTACAAGGTGATCAATCTCATAAATAATAAATTAAGACAAATAAATACAAACAACCATAAAAGAAGAATCAAAACTATATTTATTCAGTCTGTCAAACAATCAACCATTCACCATGGCCACAACCATAGAATATTAGTTTAACCACTCCAGGACATGCTGAAAAAAAATACTTAGTCATTATTATGCGAAAATACTAAGTAAAGAAGAGAAAACCTAGTTGTAAAACCTTGTCTTCCTTCCAAACGGTTTACAAGATTTCATGAATAAACTTTAAAATAAAAATTAGTAAAGACTATATCAAAGAAGTCAAAAACTACTCCAAGAAGGCCAAAACTATGTAAGAAACGACCTAAGGATTATATTTATAGATGAGGCTTCAAATGACTTTTCTGCCTTCAAGACCTGGCATTAAAATCAGCATTTTTTGCCTCGAAATTACCCTACCGTGCCGCCCCTCCTATCTCTCCATAGACTTAGTCAAAAGTCAAGCAATTTCAGCTTCAAATGGGGTCTGGAGCATCACCCCAGCCATAGCACCAGACTGAGATTTTTTCTCTAAAGTTTGGTACTCGGTGTAGGGTGCCAGCCATAGCACCAAACCCGTCAAATCCCAAATCGTCATTTTCTGCATCATTTTGAGCACATTTTACTTAGTTTCCTGCTCAAATTAACTCAAATCATTTGTTATCACATAAAACACACACCCACATGAATTTAAGCATAAATTAAAAATTATGAACTCAAAACATGATCAAATATGGGTAAAAACATGGCAAATGGGCATGAAAATATGACCAACATCATGGCTGATTTTTGATTAGGTCCTTGGGATTTAAGAAAACCCAAGGAAAAAACATCCTTGTGGATGAAAAACAAGAGGACGTGCTTTGATCTATGCTATCCATTCTAGGAATTGAAGTTAAGAAATTGAATCAATCCTTGTTTAATTAACACTTCATCTATTGCACATCTCTAGCTCTTTTCTATTGCCTGCAATAAATTCTTTGTTCAATTTAGCTTTATAAATTTTAATTCAATATTATTTTTCCTTTCCCCCCTGAATCTTTATTTTATTTATGTCGATAATGATGCATTCAAATTTGAGTTAGTTTACAACTTTTTGTTTAGCAATCTCGATTCCCTGTAGGATTCGACCCTAACATCTATCTAGTATTTTATTTTTGACAACAACCGCTGCCACCTCCCTTAATCGAGAGAGATGTATTTAGCGTTATCAAAAAATGGCGCCGTTGCCGGGGATTGAGTATGATTGCCATTTGTTGTTTTGTAATTCAACTTTGTTTTTGCATCTTGTGTCATTTTAACAGTGTGGTTGTGTTCTTGTTATTTTCTTACGTGTGTCAAAATGAGCCATGCTAGCAGCGAAAGTAGCACGGATGGTTTAATGGAGGGAGAGGATGATCCTATGATTAATGATGTAGCTGGTGCCATTCGACTACCACTCATGGGAGGGAATGCGGTCTATCATGTCACAAGCACCATATTGCATTTATTGCAAATGATGGGGCCTTTCGAGGGGCAATCTAGTGAGGATGCTAATGGACACCTCCAGAACTTTATTGAAATATGCCAACCGTTCAACATTATTAACATCAGTCAGGAATCTATTCGTTTGAGATTATTTCCATTCTCTTTGATGGGAGAGGCCACAATTTGATTGGAGGAGTTACCTCCCGGGTCCATTACATCGTGGAATGAGCTAACTGAAGCATTCGTTGATAGATTATTTCCACCTTCCCGGATGCTCCAATTGAGGGATGAGATTACAAATTTTAGGCAACACCGGGGAGAGCCAATTCATGAACAGTGGCTCTGGTTAAAAAAAGTAGGTCGCCATTTGCCCCAACCATGGTCTGACTAATAGGATGTTGCTCCAAAGTTTCAATAGGTATCCTGATTGCAGGGGATTCAATCATAGACTAAACATTTAGTATGCTAAGGTACTTCTTGATAGGATGACCAAAATGAATATAGCTTGGCAGACGAGGGACATCAAAGGGTCCGCATGTGTGCATATTGTAGTAATCTAGTAGTCGAGTTGAAGAAGAACAATGAAGAGAGATGAAATTGTAGCTAAGATAATGACCCAGGAGGAGTTGATAGCTAAAAAATATCTTGGAATTCAGAATCAAAGGCGTCAACACTGTTCGGACCCAAGGTCATAACTCATATGAGAAAGATCTCTTACAGCCTAGATATGACAAGGAGTGCCAATTCATGATAGGCCAGATGATGGGTTCTCATCAAGGATATCAAGATACCAATCAAGGCCCTTGGCATCCTCTTGATCGAATTAAGGTTGGAGAGATCGATACAACACAGGATGTGGTGATAGAGATATCATGTGGAGGAACCGAGAGCCCAAAAGAGATAAGGATAGATACCATAGAAGTGTAAGCCCATATATTCCCCCTACTAAAGCTTATGTGGCCCTGATGTAGCTGAGTGTAAGTGATGTGAGTAGTCCCAAGATTGAGGAGATGCTTTCGAGAGTATTAAATAAAGTAGAATCCATCGACAATGGTGTTAAGGAATTGAAAGGGGAGGTGTCTAACCTTGCCCAAATGGTGGTATCCCATTCAGCCTCAATCAAGCACTTGGGAGCCCAAATGAATCACCTTTCCACCCAAATGAACCTGAGAATGAAATGAACCCTCCTAATGACACGATGCCAAACCCAAAGAAAGATACTTATTGCATGCTTATTTTCACGAGGAGTGGGAAAGTTGTTACTAATGCGGGTGATAAGCCCAAAATAATTGTGAATTCCAAAACGAGTGAAGATGAACTAAATGAGAAGGAGCCAAGAGCACTTATTATGTTGATATGAAGTGATGTTAGAGGAGGAAGGAGTTGATGCCCCTCGTCAAACTAAGATTGTTATTGAAGAGAGTGAGAAGGTCCCCAATGCTAAAGGCCAAGTTCCTAGAGTCCCACCTCCTTATCCTTGGTGGTTAGCAAAGAATAAAGAGGTCAATCAATTTTAAAAAGTTCATTGACATGTTCAACAAGTTGTCTGTCAATATCCCGCTGGTTGATGCCTTGCTCCAAATGCCTGGATATGCAAAGTTCAAGAAGGAGCTTCTGAAAAAAGAGTAGTTGATGTGGGCATAGTGTAGGTGTCACATCAATTTAGTGTCGTGATGGAAAGTAACCTTGCTCAAAAAGGGAGGACCCTGGAGCATTCACTATTCCATGCACAATTGGGGTTTGCATGTTCAATAAAGCTCTCTACAATCTTAGGCGAGCATAAACTTGATGCCTCTCATGATCTTCAAGAATTTAGGTTTGGAAAGTCCCGAGCCTACAATAATTAGGTTGCTAATGGCAAATCATTCTATAAATTCTTGGTGGGAATTCTTGTAGATGTATTGGTCAAGGTTGACAAATTTACCTTCTGGCCGACTTTGTCGTGTTGGATTACGATGTTGAACTTAAGGTGCCCATTATCTTGGGGTGAACACTTTTGGACATAGGGAGAGCTTTAGTTGATGTGGAGCTTAGAGAGCTAAAGTTTTGGGTTGGTGGTCATGAAGTAAAATTCAATGAATGTCAACCCATGGAACCACCTAAATGATGCAAGATGATAGAAGTGATGAATGGAAAAGATGAGCAACGAGTTGATCTTGAGGAGGAAGACAAACCTCCGGCCGCAACAATATTAAATCAAGTGCTTCTTGGGAGGCAACCCAAGTTTCTTTTTGATTTATTTTTACTTCATATTTTTTTTATTTCGTTTGTATGTTGATTATATTGAAAGAAACTGGAACAAAATAGGGGATGAGCACCTATGTGGGACCTGTGAAATGCAAGTACCAACTTGCAGAGTGCAGGTCAGTCGTAAGTGTGGACCAGAATTCCTGGCAAAGTGATAAGGACCTACGCCTCACCTGGGAAACGCAGGAACAGATCCACAAGCCGCAGGTGTACCATAGGTCTGAAGCAGTGCACCTCGGGGAGAATAGTGAAAGTAGCTGAAACTTGCGTCTCACCTGTGAAACGCAGATAAAGATGTATGAAATATAGGTGATGCATAGAATCAAAATAGTGAATTGGACTAAATGAGCACACCCTTCATATGAACTGCAGTTAACAGTTTCAAATTTGTGGTCGCAGGTTCATCGTAGGCGCAGGTATGAATTAAGTTTTTAAATATTGACCGACCCCTTGATCAAACCCGATCCAAGTTTGACCCATGTCTTTAAAACTTCTCCCCACTTCCCAAAACCCCATTTTTGCACCATTTTCCCATCTTCATAACCCACCAACCACCAATTCAATTTCCCATACTCCACCATTAAATCCACATTCAATTTCACTAATCTCTACAGTTTTCCCCTTCTATAAATTCAACCCTCCTTCACCATTTTCTACCATCACTCACTAAACAAAAGAAGCAAAGAGCTTGGGTTAGTTACCTTTGAAGAATAAAATTTTCAAGTTTTGAGTTCATTATTCCTCTCACTTTCTTTAGTATGTCTCTTGATTGTTATATTAGTCTGTTTGAGTTGAGTGAAATGTGTAGCACAACAAGCATAATAGATTTTGTTCATTTTCCTTGACCCATGTTTTTCTGTATTTCCCATTAAGTGTTCTTTATGTTCATGATAAAATCACTTCTTGTGGCTATTTAGGGGATTTGAAATTGCAACTCAAATGGATAGGACATCTTGTTTCTTGATGCTCAATCTATTGGGAATGCTCTTACACTTAGTAATTAGTTGGGGGTGAAATATGAGTAGCCCATTTTCTTGAAATGTATGATTTTCTCGATGATAGATCGGGTGATATTTTTCTTAAGGGAAAATCATCATTTGATCTTGTGTTCTTTCTAATGTAGATGAAAATTTGATAATGAGGATGAAGAATATGAAATATTGAAGTTGTTTTTATGACAGTCGGTTAACTTGGTCATTTGACGTTTTCCAAGGATAGACGGGGTAACGTCCTTCTTAAGGAAAGTTATTGAGTGGTCATAATGGTATTGATTGTTGTTAGTATTGTTGGCTGATCTTTCGGAGAAGTCTGTGTACCCGTTATTTTTATTTTGTTCATACTTGTGAGAAATGGTGAAATGATGAGGATTAGGCATTGTGGATCACCTGCAAGCCGCATACATTAACCTATGAAATGTAGGTTGTAACATAGGTATTAGGCTGGGCTTCAGGTTTACTATAATACCCCAAAAGTTCTTAAAACTAGCCTCAAATTACAAATATGATAAGCAGAAAAAGTTTGAAAAAAATGCCCCGGAACGACTCATTCTACGAGTCATGGGGATCGGTAACGGATCGTGGGTTCCAGTTGTGGTGAAGTTTTTTGGTGGACAAGTCCAGGACCAACGAGCAATGCAATGACTCATGGATCCCTGTAACGGGTTTTTGGTCACAGTCATTGATTGGTTCTGTATTGAAAAGGTGTATGATACGAGTCGTGATACGACTTATTGTAAGGAACAACGAGTCATGATTAGTACTTGTGGGAAGGCACAATGAAAGTTGGTGCAGTGACAACGGATGGTCTAATAACCTGTTGTTACATGGTACGACCTGTTGTTGGTGTCCTTGGTGGAAGTTCCAGAAGCTTTACTTGTAGAGTCAATGGTGACGATGAAAGGACACAACGGGTCATTATGTCGAGTAACGACCCATCCTGTAGAGTCATTGTTCGAAGACCTAAGAACTGATAAAATATTGAAGGAAGTGACGAGCGATGTAACGAGCCATTGGATCGAGGGACAACTCATTGGTTGAGTAGTGGCATCGGTAGTGTGATTTTTCTCCTGCAAAATTAGTAAGGGTAATCTTTTCTCTATCCTCAGAGCAACTAAAATAAGAGACCAAAGTAAAGTGAGAAAATACTCCCTACGGCCCTCTAGGGCCTAGTTATCAGCATGTTTTTTGGGTTCACAGGTCACATGACCCCACACTTAGGCTCAAGACGCTCCTTAGCTTTTGATTTAGGGTACTCAAACTTCCCGTTTCTACAAAATAAAAATCAACAGCGACACTATATATACAAATAAGATAGTTATACTTTGACATGTTGGGTTGCCTTCCAACCAAAGCTTGATTTGACGTCGCAACATGACACAAGTCACTTTAATCTTTTTACAACAAAATTAAAGTCTTTTCTCTATTCCGATTGCCCTCATAATAATGCTTCACCCTTTGGCCATTAACCAATAAGGTTCTGTCAGACCCCGAGGGTTTCAACTCCTATGCATTCACACTTACTATTTCAAATGGTCCCGACCACTTTGATCTCAGCTTTCCACCAAACAGCTTCAACGTTGAATTGTATAGAAACACCAATTTACCTGCTTGAAACTCACAAGGTTGAATGTGTTTGTCATGTGCTCTCTTAGTCCTTTCATTGTACATTTTTGCATTTTTATAAGCACTGAACCTGACTCATCCAGCTCATGTAGTTGCAGCATCCGTTTTCCTCCAACGGCTTCAAAATCCATATTCAACTTTTGTATGTCCAACATACTCCATGCTCCAGCTCAACTTGTAAGTGACACGCTTTCCAAAAAACTAGTCTATATGGCGAGGTTCCAATAGGAGTTTTGAAAACTGTTCGGCAAGCCCATAATGCATCATCCAACTTACATGACCATTTTTTTCTATTTGTACTCATGTTTTTATCAAGAATTCTTTTGATTTCTCGAGTTGATACCTCCACCTGTCCACTGGTATGTGTATGATAAGGAATGGCTACCTTGTGTTTTACATTGTGTTTAGCCAACTGATTATTGAAGAGTCAGTTGCAGAAGTGTGCACCTTGATAACGTCCAAAATATATTCTTAAATCAAATAATATACACAGTTATTGTATCAAAACAAGTAAACCAATGAATGTTGGGGTCGAATTCCACGAGGACTAGGGAGTGATGAATTCAAGCGTCGACTGAGAAATTGATATTAGCTTGCACCATAACGATTTAACATAAAAACAAGAAAATGGGGGAAATAAACTTTGCATAGAATTACACAAATTTCTTTAGTGAACTCAAAATAAAAGGTTCAGCTAAGTTGTAGACAATATTGTGAAATACTAGAGGTGCGGTGTAGATGAAATACTAATTAGATTGGGATGGGCTAGGTTATCTTCATAAGTTCAATAAGTGTAAATAATCTCAGAAAATATGTAACCTCACCTTCCCAGCCTATTGGCTACCCCTAGCTAGAGTTTCTCAAACTCTAGCTACAATTTAGCACACCTGAATTGATTTGGATCAGCAACTTCTCTATTCCTAGCTATTAGTTGCTAATTAAGAAGGAGGAAGTAATTTTAGCTATTATTGGCTTAATTTTACAACCTCTTATCCATACCCACTACAAGATTCCCTTCCAATACTTAATTATTCTCTCCCCAGCAACAATCAAGCAAGCATAGATAAAACCATATCATCATCAATGGATCTTCATTAATAGATTGCAAGGAATCCAATATATTTACACTTAATTGAACATCATGAAGTTAACTCTAGCAATACCCAATCCAATTAAGTATTTATCATCACACACCTCTAGTTAATGATTTTAGCTACTCATAGTTAAGAAATTCAAAAACACAATCATCGAAGGCATCATTGAATTTAATAAGAAGAGTAAATGAATCCAAAGCACAATTATCCTTCAACTACAGCTGAAACTAAATAATACTAAAGAAGAAAAGAGAGCATAGTATCTTTTTCAACTTTCAATCAAAATCCCTTTTCTCATCTAAAAGAAGGTTTTCCACAAAAAAGGAAAGATGATGTGATGTGTATTTGGCTTATCTCTCAATCTCTCTATCTTCCTCCTCTCTCCTCTCCTCTCCCTGCAGTGTACTTCCCTTTCTATTTATACCCTAAAAAGTAGGGTACTTTTCCTTTCTTTTTTAGCAATGGAAAATTATACCCTTAATAGCAACTATCTGGAACTGGTGGTTCACTAATGAAATCCGTGAACCGCTGGATACTTGCTCTTCTTCTTCAGTCATTTCCAGTGAACTTCTGCGGTTCACCCAGTGTTTCGCCGATGCCAATTCGTGAATCGACATACCTTAAATGCTAATTCCAGAAGTTTATGAGTGTCATTCGATGACTGAGTCGGCGTCCCGCCACAGGTGACTCGTTAACTGCCGGTGGCATTCCTCCTACAAGGTAGTGACCTTCATCTTTTTAACCTATGTTTCTCCACTTCTGCTCATTTCCTCCTTTTTCCAAAATTTAGCTCTTTTCTTCAAACGTAGGCATCTGCACACAACAAAAGAAAAAATGGCATAAAATCCAAATAATCAACTCGAGAACTATGCAAAAACTCAAACTTTAGAGACTAATGAATTGGTAAATTACCAACTCGTCGAACTCCCAAACATGAATCATTGCTTGTCCTCAAGTAATGCAATACTTCATCTTTTGAGTAAGAGGTCGCATTTCTTCACAATTAGACTTTGCCAACCACCTGGACTATGACAACCCAAAATTACTCATAATGCTCATTGAAAAGAGAAGGAAATACCCCAAAAGAGCAAAACAATGAACATGTTTCAAGAAGGAAACAACTCTTTATCAAGTAAAGCTTTTTGAAATAAATCATTAACCACACAAGGGCATTTCTCAACCAAGTAACACACATAGCATCTGAAGTTGTAATCACTGAAAATTCAAAGCTTGCCTTATAGTTTGAACTCCTTGTTCTATGCCTATATGAACTCTAAATGCTCTTGCATCCCTAAATGGAATTATGCCACTCACCAAATATAAGGATCCCTATTCTTTTGACTCTTTGATCAATTGAATGCATACCAGGGATCAATTGGAAGAGACACTCACACTCACTCTCCCAAAAGATATCTTCATGCACACACTTGATCCATAGGATTGCCCTTCATGTAATTCGCCACTAATATAGAGTAGCTGCACCTAGAATCATTTAGGACTTACAGGTTGTGATGTAGGCTTAAGGTCAGGGTAGGATGAACATTTGTCTATAGTGACTAGATCCTCCCTAATGCTTTTCGTGTCTTGCCTTACAACAATTTTTCTCACTCAACCTCCTTTTCCTTTCTTTTCTTGTTAATGCCTTTCATTTCTTTAATACTCCCCCTTATAACCCCTCTTTAGTTTCCACCACTAGCCTTATTACCTTAAAAGGGAACGCCAATTCACACAAATAGTCTTTTTTCTTTTTGGATTCATCTTTTTGTATACTTTGACTAAAGGTGATGTTCCCTTTACACTATGATTTTCTTCTTCCCCCTTTGTTTTGCATACCCCAAAACTTAGGCTCTTGCCTCATTTTTCACATTTTCTTTTCTTATTCCCTTCTTCTTAGGCATTAAGCATTGCTTCAACACTTATTTTGTCATTAGATTTTAGGGAGAATAGGGCAAAAATAGGTATTAAGAATGGTTTTAAGGCTTGTAATGTGGCTGCCAAGGAAAGATTTCAAGGCTCAAAATTGGCTAACAAGGATTAGTGATCATGGAGGGCGTATGGTTGAAGTGGTTAGACAACTGACGGCCTAAACTCATTTCCTTGGTGCAACTACATCTAGAATTTCACCTTGAATCACATTTAGGGCAAGTTCTAGACAAGATGTAATGCACAAGATTAACAAAAATATCCTCGCCATACAAAGCATCACCCTTAAAGGGTCTACAAGAGTCATTTTTCAAAACGAAACATCACATTAGGACATCAAGCAAACAAACATCGTAAGTCAAGCAAGAAATTTACAATGTACGACCAAGATTACTATGGTATAGTGTCAACACTTGTTCATTATCTCATCTTCATGCCCTTTTTTCACATTTTCATTCCAATCACAATAAAAAATTTAGTTAGTGCCTCTTAAAACAACTTCACAACAAACTCAAAAGTGACTTGAGTGGCAATAATTCCATCCACCCACCTAAATTGGTCCTTCATATTGGCCACCAATGCTATGTACTCCATAGAAGAGTCTATCTCATCTTCCCAAAATAGATAATTGATGACAGCTGGGGTGATATCTACTTCTACCCCACGATTCATCACCGAAGGCTAGTAGGGAAACTCATCCACTTTTCCCTGATGTTGCATGCTATCTTGGCGGGCCTGGTAGGAGGCATAAAACTCTATGACAAGGCTGGGGTGGTACGGAGGCAAAGGGTTGGCAAATGCATGCCATTGCCAGTGGGTGAACTGCTCAGTGATATTAGGGAAATCACCCTTCAACCCAACCAAGTGGAACCTCTTCTCCACCGTGATAGAGTGTCCCTAGCAGATGACGTAGTTCTCCTTCATGTTAGGAACACAGAGAATGATAGCTTCTTGCGTGTTGGCTCGTGGGGGAGCAGCCTTTCCTTTATCTTTTCCCTTACTAGCAGATGAAGTAGGGGTGTTTCCTTTGCCAGTGGTCCTAGAGGATGACATGATTTGTGTTTCTGCAAAATGTATGTTAGTGACAAAAGATTGAAATAGAAAGTAAAGTAAAAGAAACTAATCTAAAGAAGAACTAAGAAGCAAGTGATGATCAAACAATCATTGAAATAGTAGGTGGTACCGGCGGTTCGCCAAAGATAATTCGCGAGCCGCTGACTGGACACTGGTATTTAATAGATCACTGGGGAAATTTAGCCATTTTCGGTGTTTCAAGAGGTGTTTCGCCGGTCACGTTTCGCGAACCACTGAAGTAGCGCTAGATTCACTTAGCATCCCGGGCCAATATCAGAGTGAACCGGCACCCCAAGCGGCATTTCGCCGAATATGACAAGCGAATTGCTGGCTCCTTCTGTCCCAAATCCTGACCCATTACACAAAAAAACCCATTAAGACATATTTACCACAAACATAAGACCAAAAATTATACTCAATTCTCACACATATTTACGACGTTTAGCCCTTAAGATTAGCGTCACCCGGTCTATCATCGGGAAAAATGTTGTGCTTTATGTAAATGGGTTACTCAAACTTCACCCTTTTTATAATTTCATCATACAAGAACAAATCCACTCCAATTACAACAAGGAAGGGAAGGTAAATATTTCTCCTACAGAATCAAATACCCATACTAAAATTCAAACAAGGGCAAGAGATATGTTACTGAATTGAAGACAATTTGCACACTCTTCTAGCCTCGAAAAGGAAAATAGCTCAAGATTGTAGGAACACCTTCAAGTGACTATAGAGTAGACAGTAAGAGTAAACACGGTCATTGTATAAAACCAAATAACCTGACGAGTGTCGGGGTCAAACCACACAAGGACTAGGGAGTGATGAATTCAAGCGTCGATTGAGAAATTGATATTAGATTTAACATAAAAACAAGGAAATGGGGGGAATAAACTTTGCAGAGAATTACACAAATTTCTTTAGTGAACTCAAAATAAAAGGTTCAACTAAGTAGTAGACAATATTATTAAACACTAGAGGTGCGGTGTAGATGAAATACTAATTTGATTTGGATAGGACAGGTTATCTTCATAAGTTCAATAAGTGTAAATAATCTCGGGAAATAGGTAGCCTCAGCTTCCCAGCCTATTGACTACCCCTAGCTAGAGTTTTCTCAAACTCTAGCTACAATTTAGCACACCTGAATTGATTTGGATCAGAAACTTCACTATTCCTAGCTATTAGTTTCTAATTAGGAAGGAGGAAGTAATTTCAGCTACTACCAACTTAATTTTACAACATCTTATCCATACCCACTACTAGATTCCCTTCCAATACTTAATTATTCTCTCCCGAGCAACAATCAACCAAGCATAGATAGAACCATATCATCATCAACGGATCTTCATTAATAGATTGAAAGGAATCCAATAGATTTACACTTAATTGAACATCATGAAGTTAACTCTAGCAATACCCAATCCAATTAAGTATTCATC
>JACEIK010004128.1:15118-30979 GCA_018107945.1 Datura stramonium | reverse complement strand
ATCAGCCATCCACATACTGCTTATTACAGTCCAAACTAACTAACAAAAAAGTTTGACAATTATTACTACAACCCACTCTACAATTTTAGCAAAGATAGAATAAAGAGAAAATCTATTTTCTCCACCTCACACTTAAACAATGCACTGTCCCTAGTGCTCAAACATATCATGTCAACATTGTAGGCTCATCATCATGTAACAGCTCCTCAAACATCAGTCCCACCTTGCACATCATTATAACACTTTCTGTGAGTGGGTACCGCTCCTCTAATCCAAACATCTGCTCAGTAGTCATAGGTCTACGTCCAATTTTTAACTATAGCAAAAACATCCCAACAAACGACCTCTCCAACTATTATCCTAAGCATGACGCTCGGCTGGTGTGAGGAATGGTATTGATGAGGTCGTTGACTCCTTGACTTTTGTGGCATCAATCATTTTTCTTACCAAGTGCCCTACTAGGAGTAGATGAAGGTCTGCCTACTGTTCCTCAAAACCAAGCTCTCGCAAAAACTAAGTCAACAAACTTCTATAACAATACTTCCACTAGCAGTTATCCCTAGATTGCTGCATGTTGTCCCCCAGCACTGCGCCAAAGTTAATTGGCATCCCCTTCATCAGCATATACACCAATACTACTCGCTCTTAAGTGATCTCCATGGTGTGTGTCCTCGGGAGAAATACAGCACAGACCAACATGACCCAAATTCTGGCCTCCTTATTCAAGTAGGAGAATGAGAGTATTGAATAAGTGCCATTTTCACCTTTTGCCCATTGAGCAGCTGAATGCTCCCCGAAAAAAGTGTGTTGAAAGTCACGGTATAGGGTTTCTTAAGCAACATCAAATACATTTCTAGGACCACCACCGGAGTGCCAATGATAGAATTGAAAGACCTAGCAGTGAAATAGACCACTTGTACCCATACCTTGATCTTTGTGCTCTATCCATATGAGGTATTCCAATTGGAATAAAATTCCCTCACTAAGATGAGGTTGCACTCCTCTTGTTCAGCAAGCATGTACCCCAACCCTAACTAACGGATGGTGTCACAAATGGTGGGGAACTCAAGTGCCAGGTGACCCTCATCAATTCAATTCTTTGAGGCATACTTGGCATCATTTTGGACATTGAACCACTTGAGCCCATGCTTCTCCACGACCTTGTCTCCAAACCTCCTAACAGGGGGTACCTTTTGGGCTGATGAGCTTGAAACTCCCTTCCTGAGCCTTTTTAACCCCGTGCTAGCAACTACAACTTCCTTCCCTTTGTCTGTATGTGAAGTTGTAGCACCTTCCAATCAACCTCAATATCCACAAAAGTCAGTTCATGAACAACAAGGCTAGCTAATTAGGTGTAGGATGCACAAAATGACTCCACACTAATTTTCCTAGCATAATTGTGAGAATTTGTCAAATAAGTTACTCAGACTTCTTGCATTATCATGCCAAATATCATTAACCAAAATTATTTGCAAACTTTACACTCCAAGCCACATTCATAATTTCCTTCACACTCCTCTTATTTTTTCAAGAGTGCTACAACTTAGCCACTCACTTTACTTCCGCCATCATTAATTCATAGTTCACAACAACCCAGTGTGGAAGTAGTCACAATATATTGAACCAACAATTTGTATGAATTTATTAATTTCTACAATGAATTAACATGAATTTTTATCAACCTAATATTTTCACAATTCAGGCATCACATTGTTCAAGAAACTTCTTCCTTCACAAAAAATACTCCAAATTCACTAATTTTATGAAATTCTCTACAAACCATTCATCACCCTCTTCACACCTACAACTTAAAACCACAAAAGTTCAAACCAAAACAAGCAACCCAAACAAGGATACAATATTATTATGGAAGAATATATGGTATTTATGTCATGGAAACCCACATTATGAAGTTCAAGCTTCTTGCCCAAAAATGCTGATTTTGGTATTTTCATTTGGGGAAGAAGGGTAATGGGAGCATGCTTAGAACATTAGATACCAAAGGAGAAAAGAAATTTACTTACTTGAGTTGGAGATACTTGCTTCACCAAGCTTTTTGCAAAAGACAACTATGGGGGAATGGGAATGCGAGCTATGACTTAAGAGAGAAGGAGAGAGAAAATTCTTTTTATTTTCTTTTGACTTTTTAGACAGAAAATATGAAAGGGAATTAAAATAAAGGGTATGGGTAATGGGTTTTTATTAATTTAGGGTCCTTTGGCCAGATTTGACCCATGGACAAAAAAAAAGTTTTTCCCCTGAACTACCCATGGCACGGCACGCTAGTCAGTGCCACATACACATAGGAAAAAAATTCTTGGTGAAATGGGTCTAGCATGGTGTGCCAACCACTATGCAAATTTGAAAAAAAAAATCTTCTGATGTTCAACACCTTGCACCTTGTGCTAGGTATTTCGCCCCATACTTGAAATTTTTCCAGCTTCCTTTCTCCGCCCTTTTAGCTTAAACTTCCTGTTCCTCTCTACAAAAAAATGTATTAGAAAGATGGGTTGCCTCCCACCAAATGCCTTATTTATAGTCGTGGCACGAGATTCATGGGTTGCCTCTTGGGCAACGCTTGATTTTTATATCATAACACGATGATAGTCTTTTCACTCCTCCAATCGAGTGAAATGATTCGTAATCTTATTTCATATTGATTCAACTCGAAACACATGCTGCTAAATGGCCTACTTAGACTTTTCAGGATCTACCATTATGCTAGTATTAATCTCCTCATAGTGAGGTGGCAATCTTGCTACTATGTATACATCAAAAACTACCTCTTGGCCATCTACAATAATCGACATCATACCTGATTTCACCCTTATAATTGCGTTAGTAGTGGCCAACTACCCTCTTCCCAAAATGATGGGAACTTCTTTATCAGTCTTATAGTCAAGGATGACAAAGTCCACATGCAACATGAATGGTCCCAATTTAATCAATACATCTTCAATAACACCCTCGGGATAAGTGATGGACCTGTCAGCCAACAGTAATGCCACTTTGGTAGGATATGGTTCTCCTAACCCCCAATGTTCTAATCAATGACTTAGGCATAAGATTGATGCTTGCACCCAGATCACACAATGCAGAGCTGACCTCTTCGCTTCACATGACTATTGGAATAGTGAAGCTCCCGAGATCTTTCAACTACTTCAGAATTTTGTTTTCTACCCGAGAACTGCACTCCTATGTAAGAGCTACGGTCTCAAACTCTATGAGCCTTCTTTCATTCGCCATACTATCCTTAAGATATCTGGTGTTTGGAACTTCTTTCAACAACTCTACTAAGAGTAGATTCACATGCACCTACTTTAACACATCAAGAAATGTCTTACAAACTGCGTCCTCTTTTTGCTCTTTGAATATCTATGGAAATGGAGGGGGCGGTCTAACTTCTACCACTTTTGGCTGTGAATGACTTGTCTCATCAACCCCTTGCTTTGACTTCGCAACCTATTCTATCGCTTCCATGTTATCTCTGGATATCACTTCACTCAGCTCCTTTCCACTATGCAAAGAGATTGCGTTGACATTCTCCATGGGGTTTTTCTCAATGTTACTAGGAAGTGCCCCTTGAGGTCTATTTGTCTGCTTAAGGGCAAATTGGCCCATTTGCCTCTCCAATTCATGAATTGACTTCTACATATCATTAATACCCTGAGTTTGCTAAACCATCCACTGCTTCACGGTCTCCTCTAAAGAATTGCTATGCTGCTGGCCCTGAGGTCTCTGGATGTTCTTTGGGGGCCTCAGAAAGTTCTAGTTTCTTCCTCATAGGGGATTAACTGCATTCATGTACCCCTGATTGTAACTACTTCATGCAAAACCTCCATGATGACCTTTTTGACCCACAAAATCAATAGATTCTGGGTTTAGTGAACAACCTTAATATGACTTTCTCCATATGCCTCACATGATGACGGTGGAGTCTAAACTTGTTGAACCTGATGAACCTGACTTGCTGCTGGTGTGGTCACTAACTGGTTGATCACTTTCACAAGTTGACTAATATCAACTCGAATTATTGCTACATCATAAACCTCAAGTTTCCTTGGGATTTTGGTTGCTATAAAACCTTTGCCGGAATTCTGATAATCTTGATTCCCAGCTGATATGAGATTCAACAGAGCCTTTATCTCATCATAGCTTCAGGAAAAATATTCCCCTAGGCAGTAGCGTCTAGTAGAATCTTAGTAATCTAGATTTAGGAGCTCTATGAAGTTGTATTGAATGATCTCCTTTGGCTACATGTGGTGCGGGCAATCTCGCAAGTATCCCTTGCATCTCTCACAAGCTTGAGCCGAGGTATCACGACCTGAACATAGGCCCGGATTGAAACACGGGACAAGAAACCCCGGGAGGCCCCAAGTCGACCCATGGAATAATCATAGCATAACACTATCATAATAAAACTAACAGAAATCATAACTAAGAGGAAGCTAACTGAAAGAGTCTAATTTAAAACCTAAAACAACAAATCTCATAAAACTCTGATACAAAGCTGAATCTATTTATACAAGTTTGAAAGCCTCCACTAAACTGATGAGTTGCTGGGAAAAGCCCCCAGCTAACACCTAAAGTATGAAAACTGAAACATAAATGAATTAGAAAACATAACTCGCGTCCTCGGCAGATGAGGACTCACCACAAGCAGTTGAGGTGGGAACGGAGCGTATCTAACCACGTGAATGGGTCTGGAAACCTGGATCTGTATTATGAAATGATATAGTACCTAAAGTATGTGGTCACTACTTGAAATGTACTAAGTATGCGGTAAGTGTAAAGAAACTAAAACATGCAAGTATACAAGAAGGAAGTGACTGAATACAGTACTGGACATATAACTGAATGGAAATACAACAACCCTGTATCAGATACACACACACATACACATATATATATGTATATTGACATCAAATTGAGANATATAACTGAATGGAAATACAACAACCCTGTATCAGATACACACACACATACACATATATATATGTATATTGACATGAAGCTTTTATTTGAAAACAATCACCAAAGTAAAATCAACTGATGCATAAAGGTCATGTAGGCATATACTAAGAATTGAAGTCATGATTGATATCATGGAGAGTCCTTGACTGTCTAAGGGAGACGTTCTCTGCTATGAAGAGTCCCTGACTGTCTAAGGGGAAAACATTCTCTGATACAGAGAGTCACTGGCTGACTAAGGGAAATATTCTCAGCTAATGAGAGTTCCGACTGATTAAGGGAAACATTCTTAGCTAATGAGAGTCCCGACTGACTAAGGAAATATTCTCAGCTAATGAGAGTCCCAACTATACCCGAACATGGAGAGCACTAGTTTGATGTTATTTGTCTAGTCTAAATTATTGTAGCTAATCAGAGACATGATCATTCAACTAAGTACCCAATACTTAATTCATTTAGAGTCTGATCAAGGCTACTTTCTACTAAAACACAAGTCTGAAGGATCATTCTCATTCTTTATTTTCATAATTCATATCATCATGGTCCCGAATTATCAGTTAAACCACACATTTTACATTCCGTGAAACATCTATAGGATCAGATCAAACTTTACACACATCCACAACATTCAAAATCCCGAGTTCATAGCATATGATGTATATCTTAGATTTATCTAAGATCCATAGGTCCAAATCATACTTTAACATATACCCTAAATCATAACGAAGGCATGTACATGTTTCATTTATTTCATATCCGCCCAAGCCCACAAGTTCTAATCATACCTCAACATATATTTATTAAATCATATTTCTAGATTTACGAAACACCCATTGATCAACTCATGCCTTGAACATGTACAATGAGATCGTGGTGAAAGCAAACGAATGTTTCATGAAAACCCATTTAGAAATTTACTCTAGATCATGATGAAAATTCTATAATCATGCCGACCACATATCATGAACCTAAATTGAGAACTAGGAAGTAATTTAGTCAGCATATACAACTATTAATCATGATGGGTCTTAGAATTCATAAAAGACATAGGAAAATTCATGCAAAAAATTGAAACCTTAGACCATGCTTTTCTAAAATAAAGAGATTTGGGGTTTTAGTAAAAAGTTTTGGGCACAAGGATGAAAGGATGTCCTTGTTGAAAACCCACATACCTGATTAGAAAAAATCCCCACTTGAACTTGAACCTTGAACCCTTTGAACAAACCCTAGATGAATCCTTGAGTCTTGAGGAGGGGAGGAAGAAGTGCTTGAGAGTGTATTTTGAAGGAATAAGGTATTAGGCTAGAAGAAACCCCTTAAAATGTCCCATCTAATACTCAAAATGACATAGTTTAGGAGTTAGAAGCATAGTATTTTACGAAAATGCCCTTTGAAATTCATAGGAAAAATCCATCTGCCAGTCCCGACGAGGCACTCTTTATACTCCGGGAACCCAAGGATAGGACCCGAAAGTGAAAAACAGAGAAAAACTACAAATTCGCACCAGGTCACAGAACGACTCGTAAGGTGAGTCGTTAGGAGTGACCACGAGTCACTTCAGGACTCTTGGTCAGCTTGGTTTGGCAAAGTTTGAGTGAGGAGGCCACGGGCCTGACCACGAGTCGTGGTCAGACTCACGACTCGTGAGGTCACCCGTGGTCAACACTGGAGGTTTGGCAAGACGGGGATGGGAATTTTAGGCCACAGAATGTGACCACGAGTCATGGTCTGACCTCACTACTCGTGAAGTCTCCCGTGGGGTTCCCTTGGAGTTTTGGGCAGTGGACTTAACAGATCGAGGCAACGAGTCGTGCCCTGTGGAAACGACCCGTAAGGTCCCTCGTGAGGACCGGCGATAAGAAATTTCCTGCGTTTTAATGAGGGTGTTTTAGTAGCTTCCTCAGTCCCTAAGGCCTAAACTACGTCATTTTGGATAATTGCTGAGTGTGATAAGTGGAGTTAAGTCCCCATTGCATGCTCATTCTCATGCAAAGATTTTTGAGAGGTTTTGGAAGATTCAAGGCCTTCTTCCGCAATTTTCCTTCAAATTTCTTGGTGGGTGTTCAAGAAACCTCAAGTCCATCTATTCCCACGTATGTAGGGTTCTAAAATGGGTGGAATTCTTCCCCACTCATGCCCAATTTCGATTGAAGTCATGATTCTATTATTCAAATTCCATGGGGTTTTACCCAAAATATGTCAATGTGATTTCTCTTTATGGGTATGTTTTAGTTGAATTTTATTCATGGAAATATGTATGATGGGCGGGTTTTATTATTATTCCCTTTAATTCATGTTTCAATCTTTTTAAAATCTAAATTGCCCATTTATAGAAGTTTATGGAAGTTATGATTTATAATGAATATTCATAATTTTGAGTTTATTAATCATGGAAATGCATGAATCCAAGATACCCATGTTTATGAGCATATTTTTGAAGAAATTCAGTATGATGAAGTGTTGGCAATGCCCACATGATGAAGAATGATTTATGAATTACGAAATGAATTTGATGATTTATCGATTTATGATGTTGGCCGATAAAAACGGCCTTGATTCTTGGCTAAGCATGTTTTAAAGGGGATCCATGATGATAAATGTTATATCTTATCCAATGCATTTTATGTATGATGTTAATGATTTATGTATGAGCTTATATGCATATTTTTGGGAACCGTGTCTAGTATCGAGCAGCCTGGCGTTCAAAAGACTACGCCGGTGTCTCATAAACACGTGCCACCATGGGTTGTAATGTTATGATGTTATGATAATGATCCACTCAAATGTGATATCACGCCCTATGCACAACCCTCGCCTGGCAAGCCAGGGTCGGCTCTGCCCACTTGAGTGGGACAGTGGGGCATCATGAAAGGCTATACCATGATGGTGTCGGTTATGACGAGTCTTCCCATTGTTACACATGTTTTATGCATTGCTATGTCTATGTTATTGGCTAAAGTTATGTTTTGATAATGTTTTCTTTCGATTATGATAATGAACAATTATGAATGATTTGAAAGCCTTGAGCCTTATGATTATTATGAAGATTTTGATGAAAGCATGATGTCATTCTCCTCTATCTATTTATGAGTTTTACTTTACTTTTAAAATGTCTGTTTTACTTACACTTGCATTCTCAGTACATTCCACATACTGACCACATACTTTCTATATTGTATCATTTCATGATTTAGGGTCCGACTCAGGCTCATGCTCACCCTTAGGCCGTCTCAGCTTACGCTTTCAGCTCATTAGTGAGTCCTCATATTTCGAGGGCTGTTTTAGAGACTTTCATGTTGTTTATGTTTCCTTGGTCGGGTTAGTTGGGGATGTTGCCGCTTCAACCAAGCTCATGTTTTAGAGGCTTTTAGAAAAGTATGTAGTATTCAGCTGTGTAAATGTTTGGTATTTCTTGATGCTATGTTATGAGTACGTTTCCACTATATCTTTATGATTATCGTTCCGCTTAATGGAAATGATATGAGTTGTATGCATGAGCCATGGGTCGACTTGGAGTCCCTCGTGGTCCCTTGTCCCGTGTCTATGATCCGGGTGTACGTTCGGGTCGTGACACACTCCATCAGTCGTGGGGTTGACAATGACTCATGGTGCCAAGTCATGGAGTGCACTGGAATTTTTCTCAAAAATTCCTCGAATTTGCTGATGATTGACTTCACGAGTCAATAATTGACTTAAAGACTCATGACTCCTTCCATTATCAATGAAATATTTATGGCTGAACTTCCCCTAGAAAACTCTCAGGACGACTCATTACTGGACTTAACGAGTCGTCATGTCCCTCATCCCCTAGAGTCTTGACATTTAAGGCTACTGCTCATGACAAGGACCCCATGACTCATTTCCTCACCCCACAAGTCGTGAAGTGGGTCTTTACCTCAAAGCTCTGAACAGGACCTCATTGACTGCTTGCCACTAGTCTCACCACAACTTGTGGAGTCACCTAACGAGTCATACCACAACTTGTTCTGTGGTGAAATTTCCAATTTCCTTATGAATTCTTTCTTTATGTTTGGGGTCTGATCTTCAAAACTTTCAAGATGTTACACATTCTATAAGGAGGAATTGAGATAGGCTGGGAATCTGGAAGAAGGTCTATACCGAAGTCGATTTCCCGCTCAGGAGGGACTTCAGGAAGATCTTCGACAAATAAATTTGGGAACTCATTTATGATCAAAACTAACTGAAGAGTTAGGGTTTTGGAAGTATAATTCCTAACCCAAACTAGGTGATAGATATAACCCTTATAAACCATTTTCCTGGCCTTAAGGTTAGAGATGAACCGACCCTTAAGTGCTGAGGTACTATCCTTCCACCCTAGGATTGGTTCATTAGGAAACTAGAACTTAACAACCCCAGTTCTATAGTCGACTAAGGCATAGCAAGAGTTCGACCAGTCCATGCCAAGACTGATGTTAAATTGACCATATCGAACTCTACTAGATTGATTGTGGTGAATTTCTATAAAACTGTGATGGGGCAACTTTTGTATAGATGATTGGCTAAAACTGACTTACCAACAGGAGTAGAGATTGGAAAGGGTTCTGAGAGGATTTTTGGACTAACATCAAACTAAACAACAATGTAAGTAGTCATAAAGAAAAGTGTGGCTCTCAGATCTAATAAAGCATATACATCAATATAGAAGAGATGTAACATAACAGTAACTGTGTCAGGTGAGTTCTCCTGGTCCTTACTTGAAGATAGAGCATAAAAGTAGTTGTAACACTGACCACCACCTATACCTGAAGTAGTACCTCGCTAAGCTGGGCAACCTGATAGAGTTTCTGAAGTTGTGCACTGTGTCTTCCCACGTCTCGCTGACGAGCAATCCTTCAACCTATAACCCAGCTGACCATAACCAAAGCACCATCCTTACTGAAATGACACTCACCAAGATGGTTCTTGCCATACTTTGGACATGATGGGAAAGTGTGGCTGCTGGAAACCTGACTCTGAGATTGAGAGCCTGATGCTCTACCCTTCCAATTAGTACGAGGTCTGGAAGAAGGAGCACTACTTGAAGAGGATGCTGAAGATCTCTACTGATGCTGTGAGTGATTACCACCCCTCGATCTTTACTATGAGTATTCAAACTGTTTGGTTCTATCCCGTTTTCTCTCCCTCTCCTTTTCTTTTAGTTTTTCCTCTTCAATTTGCTAGGCATGGATCATAAGCATGGAATGTCCATGTCCCTGATGAGCATGGCGGTCCTACACTCCTTGACTACTAAGTTTGACACTCTTGACATGAACTTTCTCATTTGAGCCCTGGGTTCACCCACCATCTCTGACGCATATCTGAACAACTGAGTAAATTTCAGGGCATACTTCTATACTGTCAGGGAATTATGCTTTGGATTGATGAACTCCTCCACCTTTGCTTCCCTCAGCTCAGGAGGAAAGAACCTATCAAGAAACACTATTACTAACTCATCACACTCTGCTAGACTTACACCAGCCCATCTTCCCTCTTTCCACTATCAGTACCATATCTGGGCCATTCTCTTCAACTGATAAGCAACCAAATCTACTCTCGACATAGGTGACACCCATGATCCGTGTGATCTTCTCAAATTCGCCAATAAAATCCTGTGGGTCCTCATCTACATTCGACCCATAAAACTTTAGGGGATTCATCTGAATGAAATCTCGAACCTCTAGTAGTTAGCTGCAGTTCCAATTGGGTTAGTAGATGCAATGGCGTGCTGGTTGACCTAGTTGGTCACAGCCTGGGCTAGCATTTGAATGCATCTCAGAACTCAGAATGTGACACCTACTTATTTAGAGGGGCTGTTGCAGTTGGTGGGGCTTGCTGATTTGCATTCCTATTATTTCTTCCATTAGCTTGACTGGGAGGCATCGTCTATAAATGTGTAGAGTATGAGTTAGAAGGATAATTTTTAGAGTTTCATACTCTATGGAACAATAAGAATCATGAGAGAAGGAAATTTCCTAAAATATCTTGTATCTTCTTCCTCATAAGTGTGGTCCGCTTCACACACAGGAAAAAGTCTCTACTTAACATAGTTTTCAAACACCTTAGGACTCTCTAAACGTGATGCTCTGATACCAAGTTCGTCATGACTCGAGTCTATACCTTGGATACAATATGGTTCCTAGAGCCTTAACTTTTCCAAGCTAACCCATGACATAGCATAATTCTAATATATAAGAATTTACAAGAAATTCTAAGTGGAAGCTATTTGTAAATAAAACATTCTTTAAGTATAAAATGGATGTAATTTAATAAAATACTGAAGTTTTAAGACAACACTGGGAATACAAAGCTAAATCTAATCCACTCTATCTGAAAGCATTCTAAAACTAAGGAGCTGCTGGGACAAGCCCCCAACTAACTCCAAAGTCTGAAAACTGAAAAAGACAAATAATGGAAATAAAGATATTTTAGTCCTTCAAAGATGAGGACTCACCACTGTCAGTCTACTGGATGTCACTGAAAGATGATTTAGCTGTGATGCTTAGTCTATATAACTGATCTTATATCATGAAATGATGTAGCATAGAGAGTATGAGTTCAGTACTGTCACGACCCGAGCATAGACCCCAAATGCGACACGGGATCTAGAACAACGAATGGCTCCAAGCTAACCCATGACATATGCATAATGTAAGAATAAGCATACATGAAGTGGAAAAAATTATAATATAAGGCATAAGAAGAAGTTTAGTATATCATAAAGAATCAAAACTGAGACAATAAGTGTAACACCATAAAAGTTCCTAAGATCAAGACGAGGCATTAAATAAAGAAAACAACTGAAATTACACCAGATCACAGAATGAATCATTAGGTGATTCATCAAGTCACCTAACAACTCGTTAGGTGATTCATTAGGTATGGAAAGTTGGTGAAAAGTTGAGTTTCAAAGAGTCTTGACAACTGGGTGAAGTGATCCATTAATTGTCATGATGAATCACTAAGTGGAGGCATTAAGAAAAGACCAAAAATTTGGAATTTCTTCCTAGTGGTAATGAGTGGCAATTGACAACCGGTCAAGTCCACTATCGGGTCACTATGTGACCCATTAAGTCTACCAGGATAATTTTTTAAGCCGAGTCATTGAGGGTATTTCTGTACTTTCTATGTACTTAACTTCTAAACTTCTAAACTAAGTCATTTTATGACCATAATAAAGTGTATTCTAGGGTTTTATTCACTCCTAACACCTCTAAGTTGAACATCAATCCTTTCAAGCCCTCAAGCACAAGGTCCTCCCTCTTCTCCAAATCTCTTAGGTATGAAACCCTAGTAAGAATTTCACCAAGCCTAGGTATGTAGGGTCATGAATGGCGGAATCCTCCCACCCTCAGGCCAAATTTCATCTCTATCTCTTGGTTTTATGTCTCCAAGCATGATTTATTAAAATTCTATGGTTAGACTCAATTCTCACAAAATCTCTTATGGATTCAAGCCTCTTATGATTCAATTCGTGATTTATGATTATGATTACATGTTTGCTACTAAGATCTCTCATGAATCTATGTTTTCAAGATTATGATGATTTTACTCAATTATGTATGATCTTATGAATTTCAAGCTTATGAACCATGATTTCAAGTTATGATGATTTATTTATGTATGCATGAATTTCATGAATCTCAAGCTTATGTATAACAACCGACTTAGTGGCATTATTTTCATGGTTAGTTTACATATGAAAAGCATAATGATGATTTTCATATTTTCCACTAGCCCATGCAAAACCAAATATGTTTCATGAATATGACTATGAGTAATATGCATGTTTTAAGGGTATTATCTAGCACCGAGTAGGCCGGGGTTCAGCGCACCTAGGTCTCAAAACTACGTGCCACCATTGGACAAGAGGTCCTCGCCAGTAGAGAGTGTCTCTCTTGCCCCTATGCAATACCTCAAAAGTCCTAAGATTAGACCCGAAGCACGAAGCAAGAAAATAGAAAAACCCGCAAGAATTCACAGGATTAACCGTCAAGTGACCCATGAAGTCACCTAACAAATCGTTATGTGACCTGATGTTGGGCATATTTTTATGCCCATTTTCCATACTTCTACTCATTTTTATCATGTTTTGAGATGATTATCCTTATGAAATGCATTATTTCATGAATTTGTGTGTTAAATGAGCTAACAAGTATTTTTAGATTATTTTATTAGGTAACACATGGAAAAATATTCAAAATTGGTCCAAGTTGTGAAGAAAGAAGAATTTGGGAAAATTTGGCCTAGTGAGATAGCTAGAGTGGTACGCCAGCCACTGAACTTTAGAGAAAATTATGCTCAGGTTGGTGCTATGTCTAGTGTGGCGCACCAGACTTGGACTTTAGAAGAATTTTTTATCAACACCATGGCGAATTGAGTGGAGTGGCGCACCAAAGAGGTTTTGGACTCGGAAATATTTTATAACACTCTGGTGCATTGGCAGAAGTGGTGCNCCTCAAGAGGGCGAGTCGACACAGTTATTAACCCAGAGGCGGCAAGGTTTTGGACTCGGAAATATTTTATAACACTCTGGTGCATTGGCAGAAGTGGTGCGGCAGGTCTCAGAAGTGTAGAATTTTGACTAACACCTTGGCAAGATGGGACAAGTGGCGCACCAGAGGCTCAACTTCAGAAGAAATTTAAGCCAAGTTTAGTGAGATGGCTGGCATGGTGCACCAGATCCTATTCGGGATGGATTTTTCTAAGTCCAAAAGCTGAATTACTCAAGGGTAAAAGAGTCATTTGTTACTTTTATTATAAATACCTTGTCTAGGGCATTTTTAGGCATATTTCATCACATAGATCGATTGTATATAGTCTTTTAAGGGAGAGACAAGATGTCACAACCTGAACGTAGACCCAGATCGAGACACGGGACAAGGAGCCCCGAGAGACCCCAAGTCGACCCATGGCATGAACATAGTTCTAACTCAATCAATTAAATGGAAGACTTAACATAATAAACATGACGGAAGTCTAATCATACATAATCCCAAACCATAGTTCACATAATACATAACAAGCTGATTGCTACACACTATCCTAAAGTCTCTAACATATATGATCGGTTGATGGGACAACATCCCCAACTAACTCGACAATTCTGAAAACTAAAAGTACAAAGGTATATGATAACTAATGGTCCTCAGGAGATGAGAACTTACCAATAGAGACTGGATGCTAACTTTATACACTGGCTAGTGGTGGAGCTGAGTCTGAAGATCGGAGCCTATATCATAAAACGATACTTCATAGAGTATATAGTCAGTACGTGGAATGTACCGAGTATGCAAGATATGTAAAATCACTTAAATTAAATAAAATCATTTAAAACCTGCATGATATAAAATATAATCAAATCAAGAATATGAGAGTAGGGCTTGCATGCTATTTTCTGAAACCGTAATCTCAACATAACTGAACATCATAACTTAATCAAATGACCCAAAGCTGAAATCTAATAATCATAAGTAAAACTGAACAATGGGTATAACCTACTTTAGTACATATATATATCATGAATTATAAAAATTGATAACTGAAATCATGAGCAACAATTGGAGACTCGTCATATAACCGACATACCACAATAGAGCTTATGTGGTTCCAACTATCACACTCAAGTGGGTAGAGCCATCCAAAGCCTTGCCAGGGCTAAGGATGATGTTACACCCCGTAAGATTTCCGGCATCTAGATGGCCTATTCGCGTGTTGGTTAAGCATATTTGAAAGCCATACGTGCTAGAAAAAGGCCCGGGAAAAGATCGGACGTGAAACCTATCGGACCATCGCGGAAGAAGCCGGGGCAGAGCCCCTCCGCAATGGCACCGTGTCACGGAAGCGGGGCCACCGCGTTGGCTCCGTGACACGTTGGGCCTGTCCATGCCCAAGTATATAAAGCCCCACTTCAGTTTTAAGTGATATATATCATTTGATATTTCCAGAACCCGTGAGAGAACATAGAGAGACGAAGAGGGTAATTAAATTATCGTTCGATTACGCTGCCAAACGTAGTCCAAATCCAAATCAACCTCAGGTACCGAGGTATTTAGCAGCAGGGAGCATTCCTACGGATTTTGTTTCGCGAAATACGGCCGATGAATCGTCGAGCTACCGGACTAAGTTAAGTAGAATTGCTCCAAACTAGTGTCAATGTGCTCCTAGCTGTAAAGTGAATACTTCTCCCTTCTGGTCTTCAGAAAAATAGCAAGTTTTTGACCGTCTTTTGATAAGCCTAATTTTAGGCTATAATTATATCGAAAGTGACGTTGTCTTTCAGAATAGTGTTGTATTTAGTACTAATTGACGCGCATATGAATGCAGTTGGGAGAAATAGCTGNCAAGTTAGCAGCTTTAGCCATGTAAATCATAGTAAACTCCGTAATTGAACTCTCGGAGTTGAATGTTGAGTATTGAGTAAGTTTAGTAAATCTGGTTTGCCTTTCCATATCGTGCTCAGTCTGAAAGATAGTAAAGCATGCGCCAAAGGGCGAGTTAGCATTCCAGATTCAGTATAGCCTATTGTATGATTAGCAAGCATGTTGTAGAATATAAAAAGATACAGATTTTCAAAATAAAGTTAGTAAAGTAAAATCAGATAGACAGACAGTATTATGGCTACAGACTAGTCATTCAGACAGTTTTATGGCTACAGACTAGCCATTCAGACAGATGAGATCTTGGCTACAGATTAGCCATTCAGACAGATAGTATCCTGGCTACTGATTAGCCAAACAGTTCAATAAAGATTACAGAATCAGTATAATCAGTAAAGAATCAGTATAGTACAAAAAGAGATCAGAATAAGAAATCAGATTTCAGATAGTCTTTTTCAGTTAGACATGCTTGCTATATATATATGTGCTATTTGTTTGTTGAGACTTGATGTGG
>JACEIK010004127.1:101985-142249 GCA_018107945.1 Datura stramonium | reverse complement strand
ATGCTTATGACTTCCTATTCTGAAGTTATCGACATATACTGGGGATGGTACCGATAAAGGTATCACATTGGGAGGTCCCTGATACCTCCTGCTGCTGCTGCAATTACCTTGTAACTGGTTGGTGCCCACCTATTGCTATATCTGATCTTCTGCCTGTGATAGGATATCGCTGGTCTGACTTGTATCTGTATTCCAAGAATATGGTAACTTTTAGAGACTCTACCCTATACTGTACCACTCTACAGCACGACTAAATGAGAAGGAAGAGTAACCATCCTATTATGCCTTGCAGCCTCCTGCCTATAGTATGTGATGCACAACACATCCATAGACAAGACACTACTTAGCACGGCTTGCAGACTCCCTGGGACACAACCTGGCTCTGATACCAAGTTTTTCACACCCCGCCTTGGTGAGTATGACTGGCACCTGGTGCCCTATTAGGACCTGGACCGCTAGACTACTGATCCTAAGCACATCTGGGGCCCGGCTGGTTCTACCTCAGATTCATGGAATCAACCGGCTATATAACGACTGTAAATACAACCTCCGGCCAACTGGGCCTATAGCCACCTGTCCTTTAACATCAGCTAACCAGAATCATTCTCATATAGGGAAACCTATGTGAGCCGATAAGGCCACCATGCTGTCTAGTTATCTGTAACGCAATATAATGAATACTAAACACCTACGTGACCGGCAAGGTCACCACTACTATCTGAATACGGCCCCACACGGCCAACACAATCAACAACACTAAACAGCTAAACAAACGCACGGTCCCACATGACCGGCACAACTAACCACAGGGAGATATGTATACACAATCTGCAAGCCTCTAAGAATACTGATAAGATGGTCAGGACAGGGCCCCGACCTACCCGTATTATACAACAAAAGAAAACGAACTACACCTCTGAATATCAAGCACCGGATGACAGGAGTTGATGACTCTATGAGCTGGCTGGAATCACGAGGGATCGGCTCCTCATCTATGAGTACCTGCAGGAAAGTAATGCAGCGCCCCAAACGGGCGACCGGCACAACTAACCACAGGAGATATGTATACACAATCCGCAAGCCTCTAAGAATATCAAGATGGTCGACAGGGCCCCGACCTACCCGTATTATACAACAAAAGAAAAAACGAACTACACCTCTGAATATCAAGCACTGGATGACAGGAGTTGATGACTCTATGAGCTGGCTGGAATCACGAGGATCGGCTCTCATCTATGAGTACCGCAAGAGTAATGCAATACTCCCCAAACGGGCATCAAAAGATTATTGGTCCTGAGTATGCAAAGCAAACTGATCATAACTTAATATAAACAACATAACTAGAAACTCTAAACAGTAGAAGATATGTGAAACTGTCTGACCTGATAGAATCTGAATCAGATTTTTTTCAGACCGAGAATAAGGCAGAGCATACCTGTCGATGTGGCATCCTGCTGTCTACTATTAGCTAATAAATAACATATATATACATATATATAACAAGAAAGGACCAATACCAACCCCCTTAAGCCGGAAGGTGCCAAACTAACAAACAATCTATATGCTCCCTACCCGGGTCAAAACCATCCAAAATAAATCACTCCACTACGCCTACTAACTACGAGCACCTCTACCGGCCCCCTGGTCTCCAGCTCGGGCCTATGGCCTCTGATATAAATAATCGTGTCTTAGCCCGGAGGACTCTGTACTATAAACCGAAACCGTGAATCGTGTTCGTATCTGTAATCTGTCCCCTCGGGGCGCAAGCGCACAAATGTGGTAAACTATATTGCTATGCTGATCAACCTGATATGGGAATTATCCTATCTTTGTCCTACTGCGGACGGCATGCTACCCTTGGAGTGACGTATCCCCACCCTCACGGTAGGTCGATACGCTGCCAACCTGTGCGGCGAGGACGCCTCAAAGGGTGCCCTCATAACACAAACAAGTCTCAACAATCAATAATCACATATAGCAAGCATGCTTGAACTGAAAATACTATCTGTGTTCTGATTTCTCATTCTGAACTTTTTTCTGTGTTATACTGATTCTCATACCGATTTATACCGTATCCGGGATATTATCCGACTGTCTAGCTATGGTCAGCATTTGAGATATCATCCGACTCCGTCCGACTATACTATATCCGGGATATTATCCGACTATCTGATATTGCTTTACTAACTTTTATTCTTAAGATATCTCATAATATTATAAACATGGTTGCTAAATTCAAACCACGCTTTCTAAACTCATACGGGACTCAATTCTTAACTTCTCGAATTCTTTCTTCTATATAACATGCTATCTACTCAGACGGATTACTAACATGCCGAGAAATAGCTTTGGCATACCTTTGCTTTGAATTTTCCGACTAATGGGCGAAGCCTGGCCGCATTTCAGCCATTTCTCCCAACTGCATTCATATATATATCACATTAGAACAAATACACTAATATTATGGAAGAAAACATCACTTTCGACATATATAGCCCAAACTTTGGCTTATCGAAAAGGCCGAAACTCGCTATTTCTCGAAAGCCCAGAAGGGAGAAATACTCACGTTAGGTCTAGGAGTATATTGACACTAATTTGGAGCAATTCCACTTACCTTGGCTCGGTAGCACAATGATTCTCCAGCTGAATTTCACGAAACTAAACCCGAGGAATGCTCCTTGCTGCTAAATACCTCAGATTCGAGATTAATTCGAGTTTGGACCGTGTTTGACAACGTAATCAAAGGAAATTATCAAATAACCCTCGTTCCTCTTTCTCTCTGCTTACCCTCTATTTTTTTCACTGGAAATTATAAGAAACTTTAAATGAAAACCGAGGTTCGGGGGCTTATGGCACTGGGACCTATAGTCGCATTCCCGGAATGTTATTTATAAGTCGTATTCTGAATGCGACTTATAAGTCGCTTGTGGCCTTGCGACGCGCCGACTTGGCGCTTGTCCGATCTTTCTCCGGGCCTTTTTCTAGCATGTATGACATTCTAAAACTCTTAACCAACATGCGAATAGGCCATCTACATGTCAAGAATTTATGGGGTGTAACAGCCAATGGATCCAGAAAGATCCTTCAATATAATCTTAGAATCATGTCATCAAAGAAATGGGACTAACATCACAAGTGCTTCGTGAGCTACATTTCCATGATGGAATTCAATAGGATTAAGAAGTACTCACTCCGAGAAATAATTTTATTGATCTATGCAACCGGAATAATTTTTAACTCTATCAAGTTATAAACTGACCCTCAATTTTCAATTCTATTGTAGGAAGGTCATGGATCTATGGAATGCATGAAATTCCATCAACCTATCGTCAAATGATTCATGATAGATCCCTTGGGTGATTAGTGATATCTATGGTGATTGGTGAACCACTCCAATTGTGATATGGAACCACTCTTAAAACCTGTACAATATAAACTCGAGGTACCACAACAAACTTTCCTTAATAACAAGTGATACTGATGCTACCTACAGTTAACAGGTAGCAACAAACATGAGGCACTCACAACAAACTTTCCGAACATAGAGGAGGGAAGTCCATAATGGACCACCAAAAAGATACGAATCTCTAAGTAGTATAATAGTGTTTTAGTAATATGCATATTCCTTATGAACAGAACCTACCCTTATAGGCCTTCTCCACCATAACATGATTATCTGGATAAGTCGGTATTGCAATTAAACGAAGGACCAATCATCCTAGGAAGATACCTCATACTGGTATAGTAAAATGATTAAATCACTGGAAAGGTAAAAGAAAACATCATACTGCTGCTTATATTAATAGATTACCATAGGCAAAAACTAAAAACCATGAAAATAATACCCGTGTAGACATAATCATGTCATTCTAGGAGAAAACCATGTCTCACCAAATTGAGGATGTCACAATCAACGTAGAGACCCTAAAAGTCTTAGTAAACTCTATAAGTTTTGGAGGTGGATGGTATTACATCCATACAATCAGACGTTGGTTAACTAGTTAATGCAACACACAAGTTGATTGACACACCATAGATGCAACTAATTTGTCGGGCTTTACAACACTTTGATGCTTAAAACTAAGAAAATTTTGCGAATACCAGCTATGTTTATATAGAAATAATGTGTATTTATAAAGTGTTGCACGGAAACAGGTTCCGATAGTGAATTGGGCACAATGAGCCTAAAATGGAACAAGTTTGACCGGCCAGCAAGGTAATGAGTCATGTCACTAGATGATTCGCTCTGAGCCATTAGGGGAAAAGGAGTTTGAAGTACAAAAATTGGGTGGAAGAAGGTGTTGATGACGGATTTACACCATGAATCGTCATGTCTGGCCGGCCACGAGTCATCAGGTGGGTTGTGAGGACTAGAAGCGAAAATCGATCAAGGCAATTTGGGTCCTAATTACAAGAGTAATGAGAGTCAATACATGACTCACAACTCATCAGTAGTTAAAAGAAGCTGAAGTCCAGAATTCAACTGAAATTATGGAGAGTGGCAATGGAAGGAGCAATGAGTAGTCATGAGACTCAACGACTCATCACGAGTAGTCATGTAGCCCGTCCAGAGCACTAGAATTTTAGAGCTCAGAAGCAACGGGGGACTTCACAATTCGTATAATCACTTAATGAGTCGTTAGGTGACTTGTCGTCCGAAGGGAACTTAGCTGAGTATGAGCCTTCACTCCACTTCACGACTACTAGGGCACCTGACAAGTCGTTGCCACTGTCGACCTGCATTCCTTGTTAAATTAGGAAAGGATTTATTTACTATCTATAAATACTTTTATGTAGGTTTTTTTTGCATTTTATGCTATGTTGACTAGTTTTACCATATTTTTCATTATATTGTTGCGACATTAATGTTCAAGAAACAACTGCCATAATTTTGTTTTTGAATTTTGAGATTCAATCAACTTTGGAATTATTGATCTTAAATTCTTGATGATTAACTCAAGATGTGTGGTTTCTTCTACGAAATATTACAAGTTGCAATTATGATTTTTTCTACAATCCTTAATTGTGATTCTTCAAGAATGAATAGCTAAACCCATATCTAGGGTTGTGGGAACACTGATAAATTAACACGCATAGGCAAAATTACTTAGTGAATCTTGGAACAAGGTTTATGCATGTATTGTTTTTTCCTTCCTTTTTAATTGATTCTTAACGGGTCGCGACCGCGAATCGCCTTCTTATTACGCCACACCGGGACTCAACGGGTTAATGAATGGGAAAAGGGATTAATACAGAGATTTGAGGCTATCAACCCTCATCTAATAGTCAACACCCTTGTCTAGGAAAAACTAATCTAATAATATCAAGGGTAAGGGTAACAAGTATACATCCGCATAGCCGAATCAAATTGCATGGTGATAATCATCTGCTAGGGGACCAAACATTTAGGTGAAGTTGTCTTACGGATATTGTGTTAAACACTGGAATATATCATATTATAAATGCCTTTTTGTTATGAAGTCAGTTGGAACACAATCTACGTCGACTCATTCATTGGACACAATCAATTTTAATCATGGAGCTACTCATTGCTCTCTACTATTTTATTTAATTATTTCTTGTTATAATTTTCCCCCTTAGAAATAAGTATGCCAATAGTAGTAGTTAAACGCATTAACTATATCCCAGAATATTCCTCGGGATTCGACCCCCAAACCTGTGATGGTTGGATTCCATATTTGAACATTGACTGCTTTATAATTTATCACGAGGTGTAATTTTGGCAACATTAAATTTTAGCGTCGTTGCCAAGGAATACGGCTTAGACTTTTGTTAATTGTGTTTGCTTTGCTTTTGGTCCTTATTTCCTTCTTACATTTTTATTGTATTTGTTTCTATATAGACTCAGTTTGCCAAGCACCGGAGCCAAGGAAAATCCCCGGGTTTCAATTGATCGCATGGACCTTGAGCCAGCAACACTCGAGGAATATAAGGAAATGGCCAACACACATGGGAATGAAATAGTGGAAGAAGCAACGACCGAAATATTGGCTGAGGAACAAGGCTACGTGAGAGAAAGAGAGGTGGGGCTAGGTTGAAGAGCAACGCCAAGCTAGGTAGTTTGTCCGTTGCTATGAACCTCGAGGAAAAAGGGCACACTTCCCGTAACACAGTTCAAAATCTAAAAAATTACAATTAGTGCATGGCTGTCTTTACAAGGACTGGGGGAAAGGACAATTGATCTCCTATGCTGGCTTGTGACTAATGAGATAGCTAAGCCCTCAGTGACGATGATGATTAGGTATGACTTTATGATCGGGTTTGGCTGATGATGCTGAGAAAACAAATTCTGTAATGCAAAGGAGCATGTGGGTCTAAGAAAGGGAAGGAGAAGGAAGCATCTCAAAGATAACGCCCATTCTATCCCTCTCCCCTCCTTTCCCTAGAGGCTGAAAAAGAAGGTCAAAGATGGGAAGTATCACAAATTTATCTCAATGCTAAAACTATTATTTTGAACATCTCTTTAATTGAGGCAATGGAGCAGATGCCTAGCTATGCTAAAATTTATGAAGGATCTCACTAAAAGGAGGACCGCGAGCTTTGAACTATTGATAATTTGCACCACTGTAGTGCAATTGCATCCCAGTCTATTGTGAGGAAGAAGGAAGACCTCAGAGCTTTCTACCTTACCATGCACTATCGAGACTTTAACTTTGCTAAGGTTTTATGTGTGATCTGGAGGCTAATATTAATTTGACGTCGCTAGTAGTGTTTAGATAGTTAGGTTTAAATTTCAAACCGACTAAATGTGGTAATTAATGGAAAATTGCACGGTGAAAATCCAGTAGGAATTCTCTATGATGTTCCAGTGAAGGTTGAGTCCTTTATATTTTCAAGAACTTTTTGATTCTTACTATGATGTAGATTTTGAGGTCCCTATCATCATGGGGTAGCCATTCCTTGCCACCAGTCATACTCTTATGGACATGGAGACTGACAAACTGAAATTTTAGTTGAATAATGAAGAAGTGACATTTAATATGTGCCGATGCATAAAAAAAAAACCAAATGACATGCGGGTGGTCTCGGTGATTGATATTCCGAGGATGCTCCAACCCATGCCTAGTAATTAGAGGTTTGTGCACGACAACTTAGTAGTAGTAAGCATGAATGTACACGCTGAGAAGATTCACGGGGATGAGGAGATCATTAATGAATTTGCAAGTATGGGGTCGTAAACTTATTCTCCGAAGAAGATTGATCTTGATATAAAAATTGTGTGACCCCACCGACCAAGCTATCTATTGAGGAGCCTTCTCGTATCGTAAGCTTAAGGCACTCCTAGACCACTTATGATATGTATTTCAAGGACCTCGTAAACACATCATCGATCATAGCATAGAGACATGGTGGAATGGAAAGTTGAGGCTTTGGTGATGAGGTATAAGAAGGAATTGGACTGACCATGAAGTAGATATTTTTGGGATCCCACCAAGTATTTACAATAATAATAAGATCCAATTTTTGAGCGATTGTACTTCTAGTATTGAGCATCATCTTAGGCTAAATCTGTCTATGAAAGAGGTGGTCAAGAGGGAAGTTATTAAGGGGGTTGATGTAGGTAAGATCCTCTATTGCTGACAATAAATGGGTGAGCCCAATTTAGTGCGTGACTAAAGAAAGGGGAATCACTATGGTCCCGAATGCTAATAATAAACATATTCCACTAAGGTAAGTCATATATTGGAGAGTACGCATTGACTATCAGAAGTTAAACCATTATACACAGAAAGACCATTTGTCGATCCCATTTATAGGATCAGATGCTAGACCGACATACAAGCAGGGGTGGTAATTCTTCTTGATGGTTGGTCTGCAAATTAGAGCTCTGTAGCCCCCGAAGACCAAGAGAAAAACCACCTTCTCCTACCCCTATGGGACATTTGCTTTCAAAAGGATGTCTTTTGGGTTACACAACACACCCATGACTTTTAGCATTGTATTATGTCCATATTCTCGATATTGTGGAGGACACCATTGTAGTCTTCATGGAGGATTTTTCGGTTGGTGACTCATTGATGATTGTTTGGCTCACTTACGCAAGGTGCTGCAGAGGTGCAAAGAGACCAACTTGGTGCTTAATTTGATAATTTCCATTTCATGGTCAAAAAGAAGGTATAAATGCTGTAATACAAGATTGCCAGTAAAGGAATTGTGGTGGACATAACAAAGATTGATGTGATTGCTAGTTTACCACCTCTGATTTCAAGTGTAAGGTGTTTGGTGCGATCTTGGTCCATGGGATTTTATAGGAGATTCATCATATTTTCATAGATTGCACATCCCTTGTGCAAGCTACTCGAAAAAGGTGAAGTTTGTCCTTGATGATGCTTTCTTAAAGGCGCTCCGGAATTCTTGAAGAAGAGATTGACTAATGCCCCCATCAAAGTTGCTCCCACTGTACTGCATGGTTAGGTTATGTGCAATGCTAGCGGAGGTTGGAGCTATTTTGCCTAAAGGCATGAAAATATTTTTCATCCGATTTATTATGCTAGCAAGGTGCTTAATGTAGCTCAGAAGGATTACCCCATAATGGAACAATAGTTGTTGGCTCTAGTATTTGCATTCGAGAATCTACGGGAATACTTTCTTGGAACTAAGGTTATAGTTCATAGAGACCATGCAGCTTCGCATTATTCGATGGCAAAGAAGGATGCAAAATCCAGGCTGGTTAGATAGGTTCTGAAGGTCAGCAAGAGTTCAAGTTTGAGGTTAAGGACCGAAGGGGCCTGAAAATTAGTATGGATCACTTGTTTGATTAGAGGCAAATGCAACATTTAGAGAAGAGCTTGATATAGATGACACATTCCCCGATGAGCAGGTTTTGGCTGCTTCTATCGATATCATTCCATGGTTTGCGGACATTGCTAATTATCTGGTGAGTGGAGGTGGTGCTGGAAGATTTATCCTTTCACCAGAGAAAGAAATTCATGTTTGATGCATGGAAGGTTTTTAGGGATGAGACTTACCTATTTCGCATGCGTTCTAATGGGGTAATTCAAAGATGTAGCTCAAATCTGAGATGTTGAACATATTGGAGTCTGTCACTCATCTCCTATTGAGCGTCTTCACAACGGATTTGCACAACACCAAAATTTAAAATATGGTTATTATTGGCCAGCCATTCAAAGATGCACATGATTTTGCAAAGGCATGTGATGCATGCCAAAGACAAGGAGGAATATCAAGGAGCCATGAGCCCTCTCCTCACTCTTCTTCTTGTTATTGAGCAGTTTGACATGTGGGGCATCAATTTTATTGTCCTGTTTGTGAGCTCAAATGGATGAAGTACATACTTTTTGCTGTGGACTATGTTTCTAAGTGGGTAGAGGCAATCGCGCTTCCAAACAATTAAGGTATGAGTGTCACAACAATCTTGAAGCAAAATATTTTTCCATTCTACCCTAGAGAAATCATTAGTGATGGGGGTTTGAACTTTTGCAACCAGTTGTTTAGGACCTTGCTAGAAAAATATGGGGTAAGGCATAGGGTGGCAACACCTTATCATCCACAATCTAGTGGGAAAGGTAAGGTATCCAACCGGGAGATAAAAAGGACATCTTAGACAAAACGGTGAATGCTAATTGGATAGATGAGTCTAGAAAGATAGATGATGCGTTTTGGGCTTATTGAACTGCATTCAAGACCCCTATAGGTATGTCTCCTTATCATCTTGTGTATGGGAAAGCATGTCATCTTCCGGTCGAGCTTGAGCACTGAGTCATGTGGGCGCTCAAGAAGCTGAATCAGAATTGAGTGATGTTGTGAACTTGAGGCTTTATCAGTTGAATGAATTACATGAATTTTGTCTGCTAAAAGCCAATTAAAATTATAAATTTGAAAATGACTATGAAGACACAACATGACCAAAAGATTGAGCAAAGAAAGTTTAGCCCTAAGGATATGGTGTTGTTATTTAATTTTAGGCTTCACTTGTTTCCTGGCAAGTTGAAGTTTAAATGGTTTGGACCATATCGAGTGGTCAAAGTATTCCAATATGGTGCAATTGAGTTGGAAAATCATGAAGGTAAACGGTTTAAGGTGAATGGTCAGCGGGTGAAAGCATATTTGGGGAAGAGGATTTAAATCAAACTGGTGAACCTCTTGGCTTTAGGTTAAGTCTGAATAACCAAGGGACCTGCACTGTGCGGTAACGTTAAATCACTTGCTGCATATAGAGGAACACATGGAGATATCTTTAAGAAGTCTGAGTAATAAAGATACCCAAATCATTCCACGACGTTAAATTAGGGGCTTCTTCGGAAACCAAGTTGTAATTGCAATACCAAGTGCTGATATGTGCAGGCATAAGATGAAAATCTGGAGCTAGAACAAAATTTTGAACCTTAGAGTCTGGTGCCAAAAGGCCAGACGAGTCGTTACATGATTGAACAAATCACAAGACCAGTAAGCTTGGCTGATCTTGGGAATAATTGCATTCCCAAGTACTACTTTATAACTAGAATTAGTCTTGTTTATCTAATTATTTATTTACATTTTAATGTGATTTTATATAAATGTGAAGATATGTACTAACCAACATGATTAGTCCTTGTTTTTGTAGGTTTAAAAATGAATTTGAGGAACTAATCTATGAGTTACAGAAGGAGGAATGGAGTCGGAAGCGAATTACAAAAGTCGGCAAGGAACCATGCCTTGGTAAGGCTGGGTTGCGCGCAGGAAGCGTGCCACGCTAGGCGTTGTCACGCCATCACCGTGCTACGCCAATGCAAGGCGCGAGAGGAAGGCAGCAGCAGGCAGCACTCGCGCGCCAGCACCAGGCCACGACAGGCGACCTGTGCGCCAGTGTCATGGCTTCCGCATGACATCGCACTACACAGGCAGCGTGCCACGCCGGCCATCGCGGCAAGCCTCGGCCTATTGTCATCCTAAAGCGATTTCATCCATCGTTACCTCCGTGTCACACAGGCAGTGCTTCGTGATATACCCAGTGACACGAAGCCATTCCATGACAGGCATAATTTTTGAAATGATTCTCATTTACGATAAATGGTCTTCTTAGCTCCTAAAATCGCTGGTCAAGATTTTATTCTGAAAACAACCTAGGAGTGAAGGGAGAAGTGGGAGAACTCACCTAGGGTTCATCAATTTCATCTTCTCCTCTACCAATTCTTGTAAGTATGTTAATTTAAAAGTATGTTCTTGTAATTTTACGAACTTGAATTTCTAGAACCCTTCCTCTAGGGTTGAAGCCATGAGTTGCGAGTGATTTACTAATTTGCTTTGGAATTAAGTTATTGATTGTTGTTATTGTTTGCTTGCTTAATGATTGGTTGTTTTTATGGTTGATCACCAGAAAACACACACGTTAAACTTAGGCAGATGCTTGAGGAAAGCAAACCTATGGAAGAACATGAGAATGTAGGAAGCAAGTTCTTGTCTTTTGATAAGATTTTGTGGTTAGGATAGAAATATACCTAATACCTTGCTTGATAAAATGGGGAAGAGAGAAAACATCGGTTTAGATTTGTCACTCCACCACTGAAGAAGTAGTTGGGGAAGCTATGTTTGGTTAAATGTTTGAGGTACGAAAAATTTCAATCAATGGCGGTAAACTTTCACATAAACCACATCCACAAAGTTAATTGTCACGAACTAGAATTAGCATCCTCACTCAAAATGTAGTAGTGGGGCTAGTTTGTCGTGTTTAGAGGTTCAAAATATCCATGAACATGCAATTCTAATTATGTGAGACGAAAATTAATAGTTTCATACTTAAACCATTGCAAATCGTAGTATCACATGATTATCCGGTTTAACTCTATGTTGCTCCTTGAATGAATTCAAAGTATTTCGCTGGACTACATTTAGACTCCATCAAACTCTATCGGTAACTTTTATAATCAACACTGAGGGAAGTTATCACACTTGAACTATAATTAGCTGAATTATCCAATCCTTGTGGGTTCGATATCCGGCTCTTAAAAAGGCCCACTATATTACTTGCACGACCCGCAGAACTCTGCGGGCTCAACAAGTTTTGGCCCGCTTGTCGGGGACTCGGTGAAGATTAGTGGAATTTATCTATTTTTGTGTGGTTTTTATATTTCTATGTTGAGAAATTTGGTCTTAGTCTGACTTATTGCAGGTGACAGGTTGTCTTGCCGAAGTTGGCTAAGAATAGAGAGCTTAGAACCGTTACTTGAACTTGAACATCAAATCCATTTGCGAAGGAGAGTAGCTCTTGAGAAAATCTGAAAAGACTTCAGGAAAAGGTACAACAACAACCAACTCTAAGGACAAGCACATTTGTCACCAGAAGAAATGGCAACAGCATTCGCCATGAAGTGGCAATCCCACAAGCGACCAATGTGAACTCTAGTATCCGTGAAACCAGAGCCTGAGGGAACTTTGAATTGAAGCAGAACAAGGTGCAACCGTTTACATTCTAGTGGTCAAATTCACTGGGTGGCACATGAGGACCTGCAAGAAGATTGCAGAACTTTCTTGACATTAGTTACACATTTGTCCCACCGGCATGTCCATGATTATGTCCGACTTACCCTCTTCCCATTTTATTGTTGGGAGAGGCAAAGAAGTGGTTGAAAGTCGCGCCACCGAACTTCATTACTTCGTGGACTTATTTGGAAAAGAAGTCTTTATTAGATTTTTTTCGTGAAAGTCTGCAAAGTTGAGAAGTGAAATAATCGTAGCTCAAGCAAGAGGCCCCCATGAGAATTCTCTATATTTGGCTAGGGAAAGATTCAAGTCATTATTGAGAGGCTGGACCCCATCACCACAGCTATCGAATGAAGTGCTAGCTCACCTTTGTAGAAAGTATAGACCCACACACGAAAAATATTACTAGACTCGTATCCTCCAGGGAATAAGTAGAGAAGACTTAGATGAGTTGTACACTTTGTTGAACAATAATTGCTCAAGGAAACTAAAAGAGTGGAATAGCGAGTCATCGAGAGGGTCAGGAAAGACTCTAGGTTGATAGAGTAGATGGAATGAATGCCTTGCAGCACAAACAGCTTGCCCAAGATTAAATGATGACTCGCCAATAAACTCGAGTATGAACCAACAAAAGGGCCAGTTAATGCGTCAGCTAGCTCCAAGTTGGTGTGAAATATGTGGAAATAATGGGCACAATGCAGAATCTTGTGGAGCCAATTCGTAATCAGTCAATTTTGTTGGGAATGTGCAGAGGAACAACTAGAATTTTTGGAAAACAACTACAACAGAAATTGTAAGTAACTAAATTTTCTTGTAGGGTGGAAACCGTAAGCAAAATTATCAGCAACCTCAACAACAACAGTATCAGTAGAATAGGAAGGATGATGGCCAAGTGAGCAGCAACATTGAGGAAAATTGCAGAAAATCATGGAGACCCAGACTCAGTTAGCAGAATCGTGCGAGGATGGCAGCAGACTTGAAGAATCAGTAGCGGGCCCCCAATCTAGAAAAACAAATGGGGTCAGATAGAAGATACTCAAAACATGACCAGGGAGAACTACCATGACATATAGATTCAAACCCCGGCAGGTCTATGCCATCAGTCTGAGGAGCGGCAAATAGTGCCAAAAGAGAAAAGAAAGGAGGTGCAGCCGAGTTTGTTAGACCAGACCATCCACCGACAAAGGAGAAAATCAGAGTGCTGGGCAACAAATGCCAATCTTCATTGCATCCAGCACAAAGACCACCACCACCATTCCCAGAGTCAAAAAAGCAAGGAGGAGGAATGCTTCAAAAGTTCTTTGAGAGCTGCAAGAACTTCACATAAATTTGCCTCTTATTGATGTTTTGCAGGGAATGCCTAAGTATGCTAAATACTTGAAAGACGTAATGGAGAACAAAGTCAAATTTGTTGATGTCCAGACGGTAGCACTAACTTAGGAGTGCAGTTAAGCATGGGTATTGAGCAAGATTCCAAAGAAGCTCAAAGACCCGTGGAGTTTTACCCTCCCATACAAATTGGTAAAACTGAGGTGCTACGAGCTTTGTGTGATTTAGGGCATTTAATCTAATGCCCCTATTCCTATTAAACACCCTAGGGTTGGGAAAAATGAGGCCAACAAGGCTGAGCTGCAGCTGGTGGATAAGTCGCGAGTGACACCCGATGGAATAATAGAGGACCCTTCTCATCAAAGTGGGTGCTTTCATTATACCTGCAGATTTTATTATCTTAGATTTTCATGTTGATGACCAGGTACACTTAATCTTGGATGGCCATTCTTGGCCACCGGAGGAGCTGTGATTGACTTTGAGAGCAGTGGACCCTAAAATGAGGGTCGAGGATGAAGAAGAACTTTTTTGAGTATACCAAGAAATGACCCTATCCACACACTACAAAAACCTTTGTCAGGTTAGTGTGTTGTTAGAGGATGAGTGTGGGGTGGAGGATTCCAATGTGTTCATGGTCAAAGGTAATGACAAGTGTTCAGCCCAGGTCCGATAAAGGCTTCAAAGTGAAGAAGTTGGAGGAAGAGAGTTACAGACTGGAGGCTGTTTCCTCTAAAAATCAAAAGAAAAGGAGATGGTTCTCTAACGGGAACCCAGTTATGAGGATGTCCTAAAAGGATAGTCCACCCGTGCCGCGACGTAAAATGCTGACGCTGCTTGGAGGAAACCCAAGGGTAACATGTACAAATTCAGATTTTTTTGTTGGTGTTGATTTTGTTATTTTCATTGTGTTTGTATTTTTGGTGGAAAGTTACACAAATGGAGGGGAAGTCTCGAGTATCCATGGAGGAGAAAGCTAAAAGCATGGAATAGAAGAAGTGTGGGGTCAAACACCCACCTATGAGAATTTGAAGAAAAACATGTTTTATTAGGTATAGAGGCTCAGGAGAGTATTTCATCCTTTTAACATTAATTTTATGCGATGAGGACATAGCACATTCATGTTGGGTGAGGAAAATTTCAAATATTTTGTGCTTAATGATTTTTAAGAATGTAATGCTAGAGAAATATTTGAAAATTTTGTGTAAGTCAAGCATGACTTCATTACCTGTTGGTTTTTCTTTTGGTTCTTTTCCAACGGGGGTCTTTTGAACCAAGAAAAAAAATTTCTTTGTCTGTATATAATGTTTTTAGTCATAGATAGAGACTATTTCCGACGATGGATGGATGACGACCGTCTTGAGGAAAACTAGTCAATAGGTTTTGGATTTTGAACCCGTAGCTAATTGATGACTTGATGTTCTTGTTATGTTCTATACATGATTGTAAGATACAAGTGTGGTTAGTGAAAGCATGTGAGAAGTTTGTATAACTTGTTTGAGACACTTAGGCTCTTGAATTTGACTCAATGTGATTGAAGCTTAATTTTGAATTCTTGTGATTATTGAATAAGAGTCGGTTGAATGTGTCTGAATTGAGCATGTGCTGTGAGTGTGTGCCAATATTCCATGCTACTATGGATTGTCTAGAACTTGCCCATTGTGTGTATATAAAACGAAATGAAGGATGTGAATTGTAGAGATGATTTAGGCATTTCTTTGAATGAACCTAAACTTTATCCTCACTTTACTACCTGAATATTTAATCCTAGCAAGCATTCCATTGAGCCTTAGGACTATTCTTTGATAGCTGCAACATGTTTAATCCTTTTATTTCATTAACTCTGATGTTGATCCAAAACTCCTAAGCGCTTAAGTGAAAAATTCCAAAGAGTGAAGGAGTGAGAAGCGTGAAAAAGGAGGAAAAGTAGCAAGTTGTAAAAGTTGAGAAAAGGACAAAGGTGCACTTGTGTGAAATGGTTGATTATTAGTAGGAGTAAGAAAATGAAAATGAATGAAAAAATTTTCTTAAGTACTCCTTACTACTAAGCTGAGTGTGCTTAAAGAAAGGGGAACAAAAGAAAAAAAAAATCCAGGATTGAAAATAATGAGGGTGAATTAAGGGAAGAGATATCCTTAATGAAGGTTAAAGTTATTAAAAGCGCTTAGGGAAGATAGTCACTATTGCTGGCCGTAATAGTACGCCCCTTAGCTTACATTACAACCCATTAAGTCCTACTTGATCTTATGTTCATACATCCTTAAATTAGTGGAGTAAAACACTAAGGGCAAGCTTATGGGTCACTACATGATGCATGTGAATTCTTTGAGAGAGACAGCGTAATTCTATTCATATACCCATACTTGCTGTGATTTGAAAATCTATAGTAAAATGGGTAACTCTCTTGTTGTGAGGGCACATGTTAAATGAGAGATGACATTCATGTCGAATGACTTTGATCGGTTGGTTTGCATGAGTTTGCTAAGATTGAGAGTCGATTCTGAGGTTAGGTCTCAACATAGTTGTATTTCCTTTCATTGATTAAATCGCATGCTCTATTTTTAACTTGGTATCTTAAATAATCATTGTAGTGATAGCTTGAATTGTCTTGCTAAATTAGCTCTGTGTGAGTCTTCATGTGCATGAGATGTAAAAGGTTTGTTCGAGACCTAACAAGACTTTAAGTGTGGGGGCTGTGATCTTGGGCATAATTGCATGCCCAAGTGCTACTTTATAAATCGAATTAGTCTTGTTTATCTAATTATTTATATAAATTTTCATGTGATTTTATATAAATGCGAATATATGTACTAAGCAAATGATTAGTCCGTTTTTGTAGGTTTAAAATGAATTGAGGAACTAATCTATGAGTTTGTGAAGTAGAGAATGAGTCGAAGCGAATTACAAAAGTCGGTATGAACCATGCCTTGGGCGCTGGCCGCGCCAGGCAGCGTGCGACGCTGCGTGTGTCAGTGCCCAGCGCTCGTGCCACGCCAACGCCGTGCCACGCCAATGCCAGGCGCAAGAAGAAGGCAGCAAGCAGGCAGGCACCTTATGCGCCAGTGTCGTGCCACTCCAGGTAACTCAAGGCCAGCGCCGTGTCACACATGCCATCGCGCTGCACAGGCACCGTGCCACGCCTGGCCATCGCGGCAAGCCCCGGCCTAATTGTCATCCTAAAGCAATTTCCAGTGTGCCTGACACTACATGTCACGGGAGGCAGTGTCTGGCGATATACTCCGTGACACAGCCATTCCATGACCGGCATAATTTTGTACAATTCTCATTTACTATAAATAGGTCCCTTAGCTCCTAAAATTAGTTGGTCACGATTTTATCTCTGAAAAACCACCTAGAAGTGAAGTGGAGAAGTGGGAGAACTCACATAGGGTTCATCAATTTCATCTTCTCCTTACCAATTCTTGTAACTGTTACTTTTAACAATGTTTTCTTGTAATTTTACGAACTTGAATGGCTAGAGCCCTTCCTCTAGGGTTGAAGCCATGAGTTATGAGTGTGATTTTACGTAATTTGTTGGAATTAAGTTATTGATTGTTGTTTTGTCTTGCAATCTTAATGATTGGTTTTTTTAATGATTGATCACCATGGAAACACACACGTTAAACTTAGGCAAATGCTTGAGAAAAGCAAACCTAGGGAAGAACATGATAATGTAGGGAAGTGTTTTGTCTTTTGATAAGATTGTGGTTAGGATAGAAATATACCCTAATACCTTGCTTGGTTGATAAAATGGAAGAGAGAAAGACAACGACTTATATTTCTTCACTCCACCACTCAAGAAGTAGTTGTGGAAGCTATGTTTGGTTAAATGGTTGGAGGCAATGAAAGTACCTTAATCAATGGCATAACCCCATAAACCACATCCAATGCTGACTGTCACTAATCCAGAATTAGCATCCTCGCTCACAATGTGCAGTGAGGCTAGTTTGTCGAGGCTTAGAAAAGTTCCAGCATTGCCGAACATGCAATTCTAATTATGTGAGACAAATAATTGATAGTTTCCATACTTAAACCATTGCACCGTAGTATCGCATGATTATCCTGCTTTAACTCTATGTTGCTCCTGACTAATTCAGACTATTTCGTTGACCACATTTAGAATTCCACTAAACCTATCGAAAACTTTTATAATCAACACTTCATGGAAGTTAATACTGGACACTTGAACTAGATAGTTAGCTGTGAATTGGTCCAGTCCCCGTGGGTTCAATATCCGCCATTAAAAAAATGGCCACTACATTGTTTGCATGGACCCGCACACTTGTGGGGCTCAACATTGGCCAACGTAAATAAGAAGTAAAATCTGAAAGTCATGACAAGAGACTTAACGAATTTTGGAGTTCACTCAATGAGTCAAGCATCTCTTCCTCAAACAAACCGAAAGTCCACCAACAGTACAAGGCCAACTACTCAAGACATTGACCATTGGTAACATCACAAGTCGTTGTCTGAGTCACAGTCCCAGGTAAGTTATCTCTATTTCTTTAGAGTAATGGACAACATAATGAGTCGTGGTCATGAGAAATGACTCGTTACATGGGTGGTGGTGCATACTCATCATTTTGAATCTCCCAACCCGGCCCACGTACAAAAGGGTAACTTGATTTCTTATCTATTAAAACCCACAATTATTCCCAAAATTACCCCATATTCAAACGCGTACTTCTCTATAAAAAATCACTTCTCACCTTCACTTAAACACACACATACACACTTACATAGTATCCTGATCGAAAATCGCCATCATGGCCCACACTTTGTGACCCACAGCTACTCAAATTCTCATTTTCTCTCCTCGAACATCATTGAAATTGTGATTATTGAAATGCTTCCTATATTAACTTCTGACCTCCCCATGCCTGTAACTATTGTCAATATCCGAATTCTGCTCCCAAACATTAAACCCTAAGTTACCAATATACCTCTTCAAATATGAACATTGAAGTTTGAACTAAAATGGATTGTGTTGATAAGTTTGTGATAGAATGTTTAAATGATTGAGGTTGTAATTATTATTAAGCTTCAATTAGCCTAGGTTTGCATGCACCAATGTCGGCTGTTATTATGATCCGTAAATGCTTTTGTAACGAAAACTGGATTGTTTTTCCCACCCAATCACCGGAATAAAAGGCATAAATATGATATGGGTAAAGCTCCGATTAACGAACAAAATTCTGAATGTTGAATCCTAGTCAATTGGTTCTGTAGTAATGATGCCTCATAACGACTGGGTTTGCCTAATGAGTCGCCATGATTCATCACCACTAACACATGCTGATACTCGAAATACTTGAGAACGAGTCACGTAATGAGTCATGGCATCACCAACGACCTGATGTGGCCTGGTCCTGAGTGGGGCAAAATAACTATGTCTGAGGGCAACTTAAAGAGTGACATGACGATTCATCGCCCTAGGTGACGACTCATTAGGTCAACTCATTAAGACTACTAGATATAATTGTATAAGTTTGGCATCGGACTTGATGGGTGACGGCGATTCACGCTACTGGTGACGACTCATTAAGTTCCTCACTTTACACTATAACGCAATTATCTATGCTCTTTACATTACCAATTTTGTATACTAATAGTTGTTCCACAGGTATAGCGGCACCAAAAGGAAATTCTCAGAAGAGTCAGGCCAAGACACAGAGGTAGGAGAAGGGCAAGCCCTTGATTTGTAGATCAAGAGACGAACCGTCATCCTTAGAAGAGCCGAGTGGCTCAAATGAGGAGTATTTGATAAATGAGGAACATTTGTACAACGATCAACCAGGACTAGGACTAGTAATGCCCTATTAATCCAACAACCTTGGTCAAATCACTGACTCCACTTGCTAGTGACTAACCCAACCAAGAGAAGGAAATAACATGGCCTCATCCTTAAATGATCAAAAGGGTGCAGAAGTTTCATGATGATGATGAGGATGACAAGGAATCTAATTCAAAGGAGAGGTTGGGTAAATGAGGATACAAGAACATCAGACACATCCCCCGACCAACCTCAAAGGTTTGTGAACAGGTGGTGTTCCAGGTATGAGGGCAATCTACAACCGCATTACTGCTACCGACAAGGGCCATCCAACGACAGTATCGGCAGAGCCGAGGTTGGTCACTATTGGGTTCAAGGACCTCTGGACATTCAGGCACTATTTGACAAGTATACATTTGGTTGGTTTGAGCAATGGTCAAACTGTTACAGCCCGGAATTGTCCGAGAGTTCTATGCGACGATGCGACTACAAGTACAAAATCAGGCCCTGGGAGGCAAAGAATGGAGAAAGAGTCCTGCTCACCTGTGAAGCTATGGTGTGGGAGACACCAGTGGACATTTTTTAGCGCACTACCTGATGCTCTATGGTCCAAAATTTGAAATGTCCGATTAACACAACTGAATTTTATCACCTGATTGAGTGAGCTACATATGATTAAGGCCGTAGTTGAGCCATGAGGAGCAGAAAGAGGTAGTATACATGGCTGCATGGATTTGAACCACTTGGGGTATATCGATGGAGTTGTTAAATAGACCAGAGGCACAGATAAAGAAGGCCACATTTAACTTTCAGTTTCAAATATTGGTAGTCCTGGTGCGACACAGGCTGGGTACTAACCAGAATGATACTGTTGTTTCACCTTATTGGGCAAAAGACTGGTAGCTAGCATCATGGAGGGGTACAAAATCAATTTCCCAAGGCACATAGCCGAGGAAACTGAGAGAGAGCCGTCATGGACAACACTAGTATCCATTTTCTATGCCTCATACCCTGGCTTTTTAAGGAGTCACGGGTCCATGAGTTGGCTAAAAGTGGTAGATCGAAAGTTGAGGTGCTCAAAATTACAAACATCAAATAGATAAGAAAAAGATACATCTGTTTGGCACAGAGTCAGGTGGCCAAAGCCAAGGGCCACATTATTAGTTGAGGCATTGAGTAGGGTCCTGTGAGCTATACGGTGGGGTTCGAGAATAAGACAGAGTCGTTAGCAACCCATGAAACTCGGAGAATCCGCCCGATACTACCACTGCAACAAATGTACTCTTGACCATTGAGGCCCTGGGTTTCATCCTCCATCGCACCAACAGCTAGACCACCATCTATATCACCACGTGATCCTCACTACAGCCTAGTCTAAATCTCACAGGATTTCACGGACATGGCTAGGTGGCCAGCGAAGGTAGAAAAGCAAAGAGGGCTCCACACAAAGACGCAGGTTAAACAAGTATATGAATGTGTGTAAAGCCCTTGCTGGTGAAGGGAGTTGGACGGCTTATCAATAACTTAACATGGAAGACTAGGGGCTTATCTGAAAGATGGATTGGATGAGCGTCTCACTGAGTTACAGGAACCCAAGTAAGTTGACACGTATGGTATGTGGAGGTGGCGCCCCTTAGAACAGAGTTGTGAGAACTATCGACAAGGCAGATATTTGCTATACAACCACAGGTGCTCCCCGATAGCAGAGGATGAGAGTGAGGAGGAGCTACCTCTTGTATTTGATTTCATTATCGAGGAGGTTGTGGCTCAGGAAAAAGGAAAGAGGCCTCGAGATGAGGTGAGCGAGGGCAAGATAGTGTGACCCTACGTAGAGTAAAAGAGAGAGAGGAGAGATATGGAGGCAGCACCAATGATGCTTAGAGATAAGGGTTGAGAAAGGGCCGAGATTGATGCTGCTACAGAGCTTGCGGAGAGGGTATGAGTTCTAATTATCCATAGAGTGCAACTGATTGTCACCGCGCCCAGAAGAGGAGATTGGGGGTGCATCCGTGCCTCTCCACCAACTAGACCATATTGCGTCTAGTTTAATATATGTTCCCATTCCCATGCCTTATTTTAAATATGTGTCGAGGACAACACACGATCTTTGATGGAGGTGGGGTGGATACCTATTTTTGTTGAAGATAACCTAGTGCTCTTCGTCACACCTTGTCCCTCGGATGTTCCTCATATAGAACCGAAATGTTTAGGTTTCTTGTTTTCCATGCTTACGTCAATTAAAAGGAAAATAGTAACTAGGGCAATCAATAAAATAGGAATTTTTTCAAAGTTTGTCATATTGAAATGATTGAGTGATACTCCCAAAATTTCCCTTGTGTGCGCTAAGTGTATGAAGCATGGCCTTTGTTAATATTTCCATGGCATTAGTACTTCTGTGAATGTTTTTATCAGCCAGTGACTATGCATGAACTAGCAGTTGGTAGCAATGACGTTGTCCTGGTAATGTGTACAGGCATTTAGTGTTAGTTCAATAATGTGCGTGCACAATCTAGAACTTGTCTCGGTTAGTCGTACTAAGGTTGTAAGATAGTTGATTAGGAGATGATCATAGGACGTTGTTCAAAATAGTCCAGTCAGCCTAACTGAACGTCGAAATGGATGTGAATATCCCTTGATCCTGAGTTTGAGCCTAAATTGACCCTTTCTGCTTGCTAGCCAATTCGCCTACCCACATTAATTATAATGAACTTGTTTTGTCTGGGTCCCTCCTTGGACACTATAAACTTCAACTCAGATACCCTTAAGTTGTGGGTGGCTATTATAGGGTGAATAAAGAGTGGGGAAAATGATTGAATAATGCAAAAAAAAAAGACGGGTGTGGTGTGCTTAGATATGTAAAAGAAAAATAAATAAATGTGTGTATCTGATGAGAAATTCATTATGAAAAGAAAAAAGAGAAAGCAGATAAAGTTGAAAAAGAATAGCCCACACCCGTTGATCATGGGCAGAATTGCATGCCCAAGTGATACTCAAATGCTTCATTTCGACTTGTTTATCTATTGTTATGTGTACATTCTCATGTGATTTTTATTTAAATGTGAATTTTATACTAACCAACATGATTAGTGTTGTTTCTACTGCGTAAAAGGAAATTTTGAAGCTAATATATATGTTAGTGAAAAGCGGGAATGGACTGAAACAAGGAGTTGAAGTTGACAAGGAGAGCAAGAAAAATATGGGCTCCGCGATGGCGCCCGTGTCACGCTACCTCATCGCGGGAGGCATTCCTGGCTCCTGACCACTAATTTTGTCAAAAACTATGGATGTCTCGTACATCCGTGACACGGAGGTAGTGTTCGCGATGCACTCCGTGTCACGTTGAGTGTAATTACGAACCTCAAGTTCCAAAGGAGGGTCCACGCATACTCCCGTGGCACGGGAGGAGTGCCCGCGATACACTCCATGCCACGCTGCTTGTTATTTTGGGAAAAATTCTTAAAGTATAAAATAACACGACTTAGGTTTTTTTTTAAACATTCTGTCTTGGTTGAGCAAGAACGGGTTACAGGCAGTTGAGGAGGATGAAAATTTTAGGTTCTTCCCTTTTCTTTTAATTTCAATTGTTTGTATGAATTCTACTGATTTGAAGATGTTTAATCCACAAATGAGTGGATAATTCACTTCTTGCTGAGCTTAAGAAAAATTGTAGAGGAATATAATTGTTGATCATTTTAGTTTTCATCTTTTCTTCAATGGTTGTTCTATCCAATTCTTGCTTTTACTTCATTAATGTTTGACAATGTTAATGTATATCTAGAAATCCAATTTGATTTCCTGAAAAGGAAAGAATGACAGATGTGAATTGGTAGGATATGATCTTTCTTAGTTGTAAAATTTGAGAAAGATTTACATTCAGAATAGAAATATATCTCAAAGTCTTATTAGTCAATTACGGAATCGAAGGCGTAAGGCTAGAGCATGAAATTCTCTTATCACAGAAATGTAGGATTAAGGTCTCATGATTCTTAAATTGGATAGGACTCGAAATATCCAATCCATAGCACAAATCCCGACTAGCAACCGAAGAGAAGATTAGTCAATTGAATTGATAAATTACATCCCTGCATGTTTGGTTCTTAACCTCAGTTTCTTTTCATTGCTATTGTTCAGACTCAAATTATAATCTTGACTTAGATTCTCATTACTTAGTAAAATTTAACTCTTAAAACATTATTTATTTAGTTGTCCGCATTCATAGAGATATAGTTCATTGACGCTTGGGTTAATTAATACCGTAGTTCGGGCCCTGTGGGATTGAAGCTTGGCTTGAAATAAGCCACTTTACTACTTATTCGACCACGTGAACTTGTGTGTAGTTTTCACCACGAACAAGTTTTTGGCGTCGCTGTCGTGGACCCATAATTGGTAAATTTATTTTCTTAGTGTTAGTTTACAAATCTTGTATAAGTGTTGACAACTTGATCTTTAGCCTTTCTTCAAATATTGAATTCTTCTGAACACTGGCAAGAGATAAGGAGTTGCGGATTCATTTATAGAGCGGGATGCACAATTTCTTCGCCAAAGAAGGGAAGCTCTTGAGAAGAAGCCGCAATGTTAAGACAGTACCTCGGAGAAACAACAGAATCCACCACTTGTGAGGGCAGTTTTATGCCCGAGGAGATAAGTGCAGCAAGGCTGGTTCAGGAAGTGGAAATCCCATATGCAATCAATGTTACATCTAGTATCATGCACTGTGAGCCGGAGGAGGTTTGAGCTAAACAGAACATGGTGCTTGTTGCACACCGGGCAATTCATGTGTCTCCTCATGAAGATCCACAACAACATCTCCAAACCTTTTTGGAGATAAGTGACACATACATTCCTCGCTGGAGTATCATTCGATTAAGAACCGCTTATATTGTTCCCATTTTAATTATTGGGGGAGGGGCAAAGAGGTGGTTGAAAGTTGAACCAACTAAATTCTATCACCACTTGGATGATCTTGCAAGAAAGTTTTTGATACGATTCTTTCCCATTCTCGGGAAGACAGAAGCCAATTAAAAGTTAAATTCTAAGTTTTAAAACAAAGAGAGGGTGAGAACCTGTACCAACCTTGGGAGAGGTTCAAATCAAAGTTATGGGATTGTCTCACCATCACCAGTCTAATGATGTGTTGGTGCATACATTCATTAAGGTTTGGAGCCACATACAAAAATTCTATTAGACTCAAAGTACTGGGGCATTGGAAAAGACTTATGAAGAGCTTTATACTTTGTTAAATCGTATTTCACGGGGAAATCCAGAATGGAATGCAGACTCATCACGAGGAGTGAACAAGGCAAGCAGCAGGAGTCTTTGAGGTGGATGGTTTTACGCTGGTCATTATATCGTGCATAGTCAAAGCGCTGGGTAAAATCAACTCAACACCAATTTCGAAGCAAAGATGAGCTTGAATCAAGCAATAAGCCCCAATCAATGCAGTTCAGTGTGGTATGGTGTGAAGTTAAGGTAGGAGAATGAACACCAGCTGAGTGTTGTGGTGCAAATACAGATTCGGTAAACTTTGTTGGGAACGCCCCAAGGAATAATAATCAACAGTATGGAAACAAGCATAACTCAAATTTGAGGAATCATCCCAATTTCTCTTGGGGTAGTAATAGCCATCAAGGGCAGAGTCTGAATCAGGGTGTGTAGAGAAATCAAGGGGGGCACTGTAGAATTTTTACCTCAATACAGAGAAACAATGCACCTCCTCCACCACCTAACAACATTGAGGACATGTTCAAAACAATTATAGCTAACCAAGCACAAATGGAAGCTTATTATGTGAACTTAGCGGCTGACATGAAAAATCAGCAGTTAGCTACAAAGGCGTTTGAGTACCAGTTTGGACAATTAGCTTGAGCTCAAAACACCAGGCTCAGAGGAGTGACCAACAGTGATAATTGACTAAAATCCTAAGTGTGTCAATGTGAAAGGATTCACAAGGAGTAGACTACAACTTAAGGAGGTGGAACCAGAAAGACCACCTCAGCAATCTGGAGCAGTGGAAAATATGGGGAAACATGATGATGAGAGGGGGAAGGAATAGGAAGTTGAGGCAGAAAGACCACCACCTCCTGCCTCAAAGATTAAAGAAGCACAAGGAAGAAGCTTGCTTTAAGAAGTTCATGGAGGTGATGAAACAGGTACACATTAATTTACCTTTGGTTGATGTTTTGCAGGGAGTGCTGAAATATGCAAAGTATACCAAGGACATCAGCAAACAAAATCAGATTGACGGAGTATGCTACGGTGGCGCTTAATGAGGAGTGCACTTCCGGATACGTAACAAAGTTGCCGACAAAGCTCAAGGACCCTGGGAGCTTTACCATTCAGATCACAATCGCAAAGTATCCGAGCTCGCTGACTTTGTGATTTGGGAGCAAGCATAAAACTTGATGCCGACATCGGTGTTCAAGAATTGGGGCTGGGCAGCCCTATACCAACTACCGTAATCTTCAACTAGCCGACGCTTTTTTTGGCTGCACTGGGATGGTGGTTGTGGGAGGATGCATAGTGCAAGTGGGCTCCTCATTTTCCCGTGGATTTTATAATTCTTGGATTTTGAGCGCCGGATGCGGTTGCCCATTTATTTTGGGACGTCCTTCTGGCAACCGGGCGAGCGCTGATTGATGTGGTTGCTGGATAAATGTTAACCATGCTAGCGCATGATAAAGTGGAGGTGTTTGATGTGTATAAGGCCATGAAGCTTCCGTCATTTATGAGGAGCTATCAACAATCAATGTGCTAAACCAGGAAGCACTTCTTCAGATTGTTGGATTCTCAGATCCATTTGAGAGATTTGATGGGCTCCGATCATTTTGGAGAAAGGGCTACGTATGAGATGGTGCAGGATGTCGAATGAACCAAAATGGTTTCCTGTGAAGACAGACTTTGAGCCATTGATTAGGTCCTTGGAACCATTTCCAAAACCATCAATTGAGGAAGCACAAAAATTGGAGTTGAAGACATTGCCTCCACATATGAAGTATGTATTTTTGGGGGAAGATGATACCTTGCCAGTCATCATCTCCGCAAAACTGATAGAGGCATAGGTGAAGGATGCATTGGTGGTCCTCAAGAGGCGGAAGAAAGCAAATGGGTGGCAAATGTCAGACATTAGGGGAATCAATCAAGCTTTTGCACACAGGATTTTTATGGAAGAAAGAGCTAAGCCAACTATACAGCATCAGCGGAGGCTGAATCTGGTGATGAAAGATTTAGTTAGGAAGGAAGTGATCAAGTGGCTTCGGATGTAGGTGTGGCCCATCCCATTTCGCATAAGCAATGGTTCACCTCCGCTCGCCATGTCCCAAAGAAAGGAGGGATGACCGTGGTCACCAATGAGAAGAATGAGCTAATTCCTGCTAATGCACAGTCACAGGCTAGCGAATTTGCATGGACTACAGAAAGCTCAATGAGGCCACGAGGAATGATCATTATCCTATCCCATTTATTGATCAGATATTGGAAAAGTTGGAAGGTCAAGAATATTATTGTTTCCTTGATGGATATTCTGGCTATAAACAAATAGCCATAGCACAGGAGGACCAGGAGAAGACCACTTTACATGTCCTTATGGGACATATGCTTTCAGGCGGATGTCATTTGGCTCTCTGCAATGCACCCGCCACATTCCGAAGATGCATGATTACATCTTTCACGATATGGTGGAAGACTTTGTCGAGGTATTTATGGATGACTTTTCTTTTTCGGTATTCATTTGCTACATGTTTGCAGAATCTTGACAGGGTGCTAGCTCAATGTGAAGACTCCAACCTAGTGCTCAACTTGAGAAATAATACTTTTTAGTCAAGGAGGGTAATTCATCCTTGACCATAAGGTACGCTGGGGTTGAAGTCGATCGTGCAAATATCAGTGATAGAAAAATACCACCACTTGTATCAGTGAAGGGTGTTCGCAGTTTTCTAACATGCAGGGTTCTACAGACGGTTCATCAAGAACTTCTAAAATTTCTAGACCAATATGCCAGTTGCTAGGAAAAGGAGGTGAAGTTTGAGTTTGATGAGATTGTGTTAAAGCATTGGAGGAGTTGAAACAGAAACTGGTAGAAGCAATTCATTCTCATTTCTCCATATTAGAGCAACCGTTTGAATTAATGTGATGTAAGTGACGTGGCCGTAGGAGCCGATTGGGGCAAACAGAGGAATAAAAATTTTCATTCCATTCATTATGAAAGTAAAACACTTGACGCAGCCAATGTCAATTATACAGTCACGGAAATGGAGATGCCAGCATTGGTGTTCGCATTTGACAAATTCAGGTCCTACTTGGTGGGCTCTAAGGCAGTGGTGTGTACCGATCATGCAAACAATTTCTGTATCCGTTTAAAAAGAAGGATGCAAATCCCAGACTAATCAGATGAATATTGTTGTTACAAGAGTTTGACCTTGAGATTTGGGACAGAAAGGGGAGCGAGAATCAAGTGGCAGATCACCTATCGCGATTGGAAAGCCGGCTGCATGTGAAGGAAGGTGACAGCATCAAAGAATATTCCAGATGAGCAGCTTTTGGCAATAAGGGAAGAAATCCCTTGGTATGCAGACATTGTGAATTTGGCTGGTAAGGGAGTCTACCCACCGGAACCTACGACTCAACAAAGAAAGAAGTTGAGACATGTTTGCAGGTATTACATTTGCGATGAGCCGTACTGCTGCTGTGGACCGGATCGTGTGATGAGAAGATGCATTTTAGAGAGCCAGATTGCAGAAGTGGTTGAGGAGTTGTCACCATCATTACATGGAGGGCACCACGGAGGCGAGCGGACAGCTCACAAAGGTGCTCCACTCAGGTTTCTTTTTGGCCTACACTGTTTAGAGACTCTATGGCATATGTAAAATTGTGTGATAGATGCAAAGTATGGGGCAAAATTGGTAGAAGGCAGGAGCTACTACAGCAGATATTAGAAGTGGAGATCTTTGATGTATGGGGGAATTGATTTCATGGGCCCGTTCCCACCGTCATTCATAATCGTTACATCTTGCAGCCGTTGATTATGTATCTAAGTGGGGTCGAGGCAAAAGCTTTCCCCAGGAATGCCAACAAGGTGGTGACAAAAGTTGTGAAAAAGCATATTTTCACCAGATTTGGGGCAACGTCATTATTAGTGATGGAGGGGCTCATTTTGTGAATGCGAAGCTCAAGAATTTGCAACTACATGGGGTGCGGCACAAGGTAGCCACAACATATCATCCCCAAACTAGTGGGAAAAGTGGAGGTGTCGAACAAAGAGATAAAGCAGGATTCTACAGAAGACAGTGAATGCACAACTGATTGATTGGTCACAAAGCTCGACGATGCATTGTGGGCTTATAGAACTGCGTACAAGACACCCATTGGGACTTCTCCGTACATTGGTCTATGGAAAGGCATTTCATCCGCCCGTGGAGCTGGAACATCGAGCTTTTTTGGCCGTGAGAAAGTTGAACATGGATCTGGAGCTAGCAGGGAAGAAGAGGCTGATGCAACTCAGTGAACTTGATGAGTTTCGATTGAATGCTTGCGGCGCCAAATGCTACAAGGAGAAAACGAAGAGGTGTGGCAACATAGGAATATGGCATCGATCTTTATGTCGGGGCAGAAAGTGTTGTTTAACTTAAGGTTGAAGCTTTTTCTAGGTAAATTGCGATCCAAATGGTCAGGGCCATTTGAAGTGGTGAGAATGACCCCACACGGGGGCAGTGGAGTTGTGGCAAGAAGATAGAAGTGCCACGTTTTGGTTGAATGGGCAACGATGTAAGAATGATGGGGTGAGGACTTTATTCGAGAGAAGAAGTCCATCACTCTAGAGGATTATTAAACATGAATAAGGTCGAGCCGTGACGGTAAATCAGGCGCTGCACGGGATAGCATGCCCGAGTGACACTTGATAACTTAAATTATAATTAAAAAAACAAAAAAAACATGTAATTTAATTAAAATTAAAAATTTTTGCGTTGAAACCTATGATTTCTAACCACCTCTTGTGGTGAAAATGATTTTCATGTGGAACGGAGGGCAAAAATAAAAAAAGCGCAAAGGAAAATTAAGGTAAGAAAATAAAAATTGGCACATTCCAGCTGAGCTCATACATGGCTTTGTGTCACGGAGAAGGGCCTCCGCGTTACCCTCCGTGAAACATTGCGGTTATTTCGGATTTTATAAAAATCCCGAATGTTCAGGAAGGGATGGCCTGGTGTCACGGAGGCAGTGCTCCACGTTGCACTCTGTGACACGTTGAGGGTTGGTTTCTATGTCGGGTCACCGGGCAACCCGCGCGAAAAACCCTTTCAAACCCCAATTTCCTTCATTTTCTTCCTACTTTCATTCCCTCCGTGACCCACACCCAAACTCCTTCCGCAACGTGACACGGACCTAGGGGATCACCCTTCGAGATTTCTTCGATTTCATCAAAGTAAAGGTATGTTTTGAATTTTTCCTTATTTTTGCTCAAATTTCGATTCTTGAACATGTTTGGTGATTTTCAAAGCTTTCCTAAGTGAGAGAAATAAGCTTGAATTCACTTGAGTTATGATTGAATGATGTCTATATCGCGAGTATATGAACTGAATGATTGCATGTTTTATTGGAAATTTTGCTAAATTGATAGCTAGGGTTAAGGATTGAATAGGCTGAAGACAAATTTCTTTGAAATGTTGAAAAAATTGGGTTGTTCATGTTGGTGAAGTGAAATGTATTGGGGATTGATGTTGAATAGAAGCAATTAGAAAAGGATATTCGGGAGAATGCAATTGGAGAATTACATAGGTTGTTGAAAATTGCTATGCTATGATGTATGTAATTGAATCGATGGAGAAATTTTTATTCATTGGACGAATTCAGTAGTGCCAGCACTTTCTCCATCGAATTATATTAATGCACTAAGTATATAATGATAAGAATGGAAAAATCATGAATGTCTTGTCGAATTGTGTTGATCGCGGGTAAATACTAAGTGTGGGGTGATCCAATTAAACCCAACCTTAGTGGTAGCTAATTATGACTTGCATAACATTGGGACTGTATGTTTGAATGTACAGGAACAATGTCAATCCGACAAGACAAGGGCAAGGGCGCATCCACATCGGGCGCTGGTAGAAAGAGGGTAAGATTGGGCACAACAGTTCCAGCAGCACCAGCGGTTCCTAGAGGTCAACGCCGACAATACTAAACCAGATGGGTGACCTGATAAGGTAGAAGGGTATAAACATAAGGAAACCAAATACTCTCCCCGAGGAGCGTATAGCACGGGAACCGCTGGTACGTGAATTCCCACGGATTGTACATGGATTGCCACCGCTGGGCTAAACTTCATCTTCGAAGAGCCTAGGGAGTGCAATCTCCATATTATCCGGGAGTTCTATGCAAACTGTAACCCTACCTCACACGTACATACCATATCAAAATCAGAGGGCAGGTTGTAACTTTTGAGCCCCATCAAAATCAGAGTGCAATCTCCATATTTATAGACAGAAATGCTAATATCCTCCGTCAGCTGAACATCACCACCCTATGCGGACTCCTCAGACGCACCTTATGTGGAGCCCGATCAACAGCCTAAGGGTGGTGTAGGCATAAGGAGAGGGGCTACAATCACACACTGCCTCATTCTCAGATTTTGCAGAACAGGGAGGTCATACCTTGCTAAAGATTGTGTTTTCATGCTCTGATCCTGGGGTAATATGACAAATGTCACCCGGGATAGAGTTTGCTTGGTGTATGCCCTGATGAAGGGGCTTGAAATCATGTTGGGGCGGTGATCATCTCCCGCCATGAAGAGGGCCCGATCGCAAGAGGGGGCATAGATACGGGGTTCGCAGTCTCGCAACCACGTTCCTGGAGGGGCCAATGACATTGAGAAGGAGGCCCTAGATTAAATCCCATTGCATCGACAGGCGTGCCTTAGATGTCACCAAAACCAAGGCACCTGACAAGACTTATGGGCCAATGTTTCACACACCAGCCGAGAGCGACATGCTCTGGATGATCAATACATGGCCCGCATATAGGATGCAGATGTTGTAGCTGTGCATCGGTGGAGTCAGCAATGGAGGATGAGCTATGGCAGGTCGAGTTGGATTACCCATTCACCAGAATTCCCGGCTCTATGCAGTGGGGCCCACATTTGTGGAGCCCGTACGATGATGTCCCTACCGATGAGGAGACATGCTTGGAGTACTCAGATGTTGAGTCGAACGAGGACGGCGGGGGCGATTCTGATATGGGAGACGAAGAAATGGCACCTGATGAAGAAGTTGAATACTTTGATTGATTAGGAGCCACCACCTAACCCTTGTGATATTTTTTAATTAGTGAACACCTGGGACAAAGTTTGGTTTAAGTGTGGGGTGGAGTAGTTGGGTGCCAGCTGCTTTGTTTATGGTTTCTTTGTTTTTATTTGCTGTGCTTGTGCTAAATGTGACCCAGGACTCTGTGTTGTGTGCTCTGTAATTAATTTGGTGTTGTAATGAATGTTGAGCTGTTGTGTGTTGTGTTGAGCTGCTGTTGGTTGTTGTGTAAATATTTTTCAAATTAATATTTTTTAATCTTTTCTATCGAAATTTTAAAATTTTTTTGCTGAATTTTTTTATGTTGGGTTTCTGTGCTTTTGTTTTTCGGTGGTTTTATCGCGAATAGTCCCATTGAACCGGTTGTGAGATAGTTATTGTTCCCTATGATGGATGGATAACGATTGTATTAAGGGAAATGTAGCCGATAGGAGTAGTTTTTCTTTCTTTTCTTTCGTTTGTTTCCCAAACGTGTCGCTACCTAATGGTTTGGAATTCCTGTTAATGTGGTTGTACATGATATTAAGATGCAAAGGTGATTCGTATGAAAGCATGCAAATGTGTTAAACATGTTGAGATACCTAGGCAATAGAGTTCGATTCGTGTGATCGAGGCTTAATGGTAACTCCTTAATTAGTCGATTGAAGAGTCTCGTGAATATGTCTTGAGTTGAGCATGTGCAATGAGTGTGAGGTGAGCTTAATTATTCCATACTATTGTGAAGTGTCTAGAACTTGCCTGTGTGCTAAAACGAAATGAAGGATGTGGATAGTAGGAAAGGATGTAGGAATGTCTTGAATAAACCGAAAGTTCTCCCTTATCATACCTACCTTGAATGTACATCCTAGTTAGCCCCATTGAGCCTTTTAGCCTTTTTTTTGTTTCTTTGAAGAGGTACAAACCGAGCTTAATCCTTCTTTTCATTAGCCGTGAATTTGATTCAAAAACCTTAAGTGCTTCAGAAAACAATTTTCCCACCGTAAAGAGTGAGAATTGTGAAACGGAAGGAAAGCAGAAGTTGTGAAAGTTAAAGAAAAGGTCAAAGGTGCACTTGTTGAAATTAAAAATAAAGATGCATAACTACTTTTTGCTAGTAAGTCGAGTAAAAGAAGAAATGGGAACAAAAACAAAGAAAAATTTCAAGAATGAGAGGATGGAGGAAGAAACAATGCCCGTAATGAAGGTGGGATGTATTGAAAAACACTTAAGGAAGCTAGTTGCTAATATTGGCTAGCCCAGTATTTACTAGTTCCTTAGGTTACATACAATCCATTAAGTCCTATGTGATCTTACATCTAGAATCCTTTATATTAGTGGAGTAATACACCAGAGGCAAGCCCATGGTTCACGCATGATGCATGTAAATTCTTTGGGAGAGAGAGCGAACGTATTCATACCCCTGCGTAGTGCTTGGAAATCATATTATGGAAAATGGGGCACTTTCTTGTGTTGTGAGGGCACATGCTTGAAGAGAGAGTAAATTTCGTGTCCGATGTCTTGATCAGTTGATTTACAGAGTTTTCCAAGATCGAGAATCGATTCTGGAGTTTAGGAGGTCTTAATGTGGTGTACTTCATTGTATTGATGAGACCATGCATGTTTTCTTGATGATTTTCTATCTTAAATAATACATATAGCCATAGCTTGAATGGTTTGACAAAATAGCTATGTGAGTGTCAATCGCATGAGATGTGAGAGTATTGTTCGAGGACGAATAAGGTTTTAAGTGTGGGGTAAGTGATCTTGAGAAGAATTGCATACCCAAGTGATACTCAAATGCTTCATTTTGACTTGTTTATCTATTGTTATGTGTACATTCTCATGTGATTTTTAGTTAAATGTGAATTTATACTAAACAACATGATTAGTGTTGTTTTGCAGGTAAAAGGAAATTTTGGAAGCTAATATATATGTTGGTGAAGAGTGGAATGGACTTGGAAACAAGGAGTGGAAGTTGACAAGGGAGAGCAGCAAAATAAGGGCCCGCGATGGCGCTGTGTCACGCTACTCATCACGGAGGCATTATGCCCGATGAATTAATTTTGTCAAAATCTAGTAGTTGTCTTCATATACTCCGTGTCTCAGAGGCAGTGCTCCGCAATGCACTCCATGTCACGTTGAGTGTAATTACTGGAACCTCAAGTTCCAGTGAGGGTCCTAAACCTCATGGGCACGGAGGGAGTGCTCCGCGATACACTCCGTGCCACGTTGCTTGTTATTCCGGAAAAATTCTCAATAGTATAAATAGCAACTTAGGTTTTATTTTAAACATTATGTCTTGCTAAGAAAGAACGTGGGTTGCTGCAAAGTAGTTGAGAGGATGAAAATTCTAGGGTTCTTCCCCTTCTCTTCTCTTTAATTTCAATTTCTTGTATGGATTCTACTTGTTTGAAGATGTTTAATTCAAAATTGAGTGGCTAATTCACTTCTTGCTGAGCAAGAAAAAATTCGTAGAGGAATGTAATTGTTGATCATTTCAGTTTTCATCTTTTCTTCCAATGGTTGTTCTATCAATTTTGCTTTTACTTCATTAATGTTTCACAATGTTAATGTATATCTCGAAATCAAATTTTGATTTTGAAAGGAAAGAAATTGACAGATGTGAATTGGTAGGATATGATCTTTCATTAGCTGTAAAATTGAGAAAAGATTTTATATTAAGAATAGAAATATATCTGAAAGTCTTATTAGTCAATTACGGAATCGTTATGTATGGCTAGGAGCATGAAATTCTTTTATCACAAAATGTAGATTAAGGTCTCATGATTCTGAATTGATAGGAGTCGAAAGATCCAATCCATAGGCAATAAATCCTGACTAGCAACCGAAGAGAAGATTAGCTGAATCTGAATTGATAAATTACATCCCTGCATGTTTGTCTTAACCTCAGATTGTTCATTGCTATTGTTCAGACTCAAATTATAATCTTGACTTAGATTCTCATTACTTAGTAAACTTTAACTCTTAAAACATTATTTATTTGGTTGTCTTCATTCATAGAGATATAGTTCACTGACGCTTAAGTTAATTAATAACGTAGTTCAGTCCCTGTGGGATCGATACTTGGCTTGAAATAAGCCACTTTACTACTTGTTCGACCACGTGCACTGGCGTGTAGTTTTCACCCCGAACACCCGTAGTCTTGAAAGATAAAGAAAACAAACGAGAAAGGGAGAAGAGTGAAATAAAGGTTTATTGGAGCCAAGGTTAGTGTAGTGCCAAGAATGGTTTAGCCACTATGTCCATATCTACCATACCCATCCCCGAGCCTACATTACAAGCGAAATAAATTCCTATCGTGATTAGAACTCAATCTTCTGACCAGCTGAGATATAGTAAATAAGGACAAGCCTACGATTTTGTATGTGCACTTCGTGAACTTCTTTGTGAGTGTGAATATACTTGAAACAATCCCTATATTAAATTGTAATGATTGAGAGCTATGAATGAGTGGAACTTCTTTAAAGTGAGGCTATATGGGCAACAACATCGTCTGTTAATTGTCTGGGTCTGTGTCATAGGAATGTATGCATGGTTGTGAGTTGATAGTGTAATGCCATTCTTTGATTCCTTTGGCTCATGGTGGAAAACATTGCATACGCACTGTGATTTGGTTTCTGGTGATATAGGAGGGTTATAAATTTTTACTTGATTATGCCATGAGTTTGTGACTGCCATAGGTACCCTGGATTTCTTTTAGTTGAAGCGTCGGGTTAGTTTTTTTTATCGTTTATGCCTGAGGACATACAAAAGTTCTAAGTTGAGGGTTTTGATTTGCTGTGGTTTTATGGCACTTTCGACACTTAAAACTAATAAACTATACGAATCCTGGGTATGTTTATTTAGATATAATGTGTTTTTGTTAAATGTTGCATGGAAATAGGTTTGGATAGTGAATTGGGCATAATGAGCCTAAAATTGGCTAAGTTTTGACTTCCAGCAAGGTAACGAGTCGTCATGTCGCTGGACATCTCATTCTCTGAGCCGTTAGGAGAAGAGGAGTTTGAAGTGCAAAAATTGGGTGGAAAACGGTGTTGATGACAGATTGACACCATGACTTTTCATGTCAAGCCACGAGTCGACAGGTGGGTCTCGAGGACAGGAAGCTAAAATTGGATCACAAGTCCCATGGGTCACAATGACAAGAGTATCGAGTTGTCACATGACTCAATGAATCTTCAGTAGCAGTTCTTAGGTTGAAGTCCAGAATTTATGTGAAAGTACTGAGAGTGGCGATGGAAGGAGCAACGAATCCTCTTGAGACTCAACGACTCATCACGACCAATCATGTGCAGTCAACCAGAACACTGGAATTTTAGGACTCAGAAGCAATGTGGTACTTCACGTCTTGTCTAATCAGATAAAGAGTCGTTAGGTGACCAGTCATCCAGAAGGAACTTCTTGGTGAGCACGGGCCGTCTCTGTAGTTCACTACTCATTAGGGCACCTAATGAGTCTTTGCCATTGTCGTCCTGCATTCCTTGTTAAATTAGAAAAGGATTTATTTAGTGTCTATAAATACCTTATGTAGGTTTCTTTTTGCATTTTATGCTTTTTTAAGACTTTTACCATATTTTGTCATTGTTGTTGCTTGACATTAAGGTTCAAGAAACAACTTTCATAATTTTTTCCTTGAATTTGGATATTCAAACAACTTTGGAATTATTTATCTTAGATTGTTGTTGATTAATCCATGACGTGTGGTGTCCTCTACGAATTATTGTAAGTTGCAATTATGATTTCTTATACAATTCTTAATCGTGATACTTCAAGCATGAGTAGCTAAACCCATAACTAGGGTTGTGGGAACCATGATGAATTGACACGCATAGGCAAAAATACTTAGTGAATCTTGAATAGGATTTATGCATGTATTGTTTTTCCCTTCGTTTTAATTGATTCTTAACGGTCAAGAACGTTGGAATTTTCCTAGTTCTTACTCGCTGGATCAAGGGGTAATGAATAGAAAAAAGGATTAATAGTGGATATTTGAGGCTATCGACCCTCATCTAATAGCTTTAACTTGTCTGGGAATAGCTAATCCGATATCAAGGATAAGGGTTAATCAAGTATATATGCGCACATAGATCAAGTTGTGTGGTGATAATCAACTAAGTAGGGGACCAACCATTTAGGTGAAGTTAGCTTACCGATATTGCATGTTAAACACAAGAATAAATCACTGGTATAAAACTCCTTGTTGTTATGAAGTCATGGGGAACACAATCCTAGTAAACTAATTCATTGGATAGAACCAATTTTAATCACGGATCTAGTCACTACTCTCTACTGTTTTTTCATTATTTCTTGTTATAATCCCCCCCAGGAAATAAGTAAGCCAATAGTAGTAGTTAAATGCATTAACTGAGGTCCTCGCCACATTCCTCGTGGGATTCGACCCCAACCTTGGTTGGGTTCTATATTTGAACATCGACCGCTTTATATCTCATTTACGAGGTGTAATTTGGGAGACATCAAATTTTGGCCACATTATTGGGGAATATGGGTTAGCCTTTTGTTATGTCTGCTTTGTGGTTGGTCCTTATTTCCTTTTTATTTTTTTGTTGTTTTTATTTCTTAATAAGTCTCAGGTTTGTGTATGCCCAGTACACGGAGCCAAGGAAAATCCTTGGTTCCAATTGATCACGAACATGAGCAAACACTAAGGAATATAAGGAAAATAGACAAAACACATGGGCAAGAAACAGGGAAAGAAGCAACAACTCGAATGTTTGCTGAGGAACAAGCTTGTGCGAGAGAAAGACAGGTAGCAAGGCTTGTTGAAGAGAAATGCCAAGCTGCCGAAGCTGAGTGAACTAGAAGGAATAGAGGTCAAGATCAGTAGAGGCACCTGTACTTTGATGATGATGATGTTGATGATATTGATGAAGCCGGTGCCACTAGAGCAATTGTCCATCCCTCTTTTCCTGCTGGGGAAAAGTTTGATATTACAAGTGCAATGATCCAGTTGCTCAATATGAAGTGGATATTTCCTAGTCATTCTACTGATGATGTTCATACACACATGATCAATTTTATGGGTATTTGCAAGGCGTACAAACAACCGGGGGTAAGTCAGGATGCAATAATGCTGAGGTTATTTCCCTTCTCACTAGGGAGTGAGGCAACGCTCTGGTTGGGTGAATTACCAAATGATTCTATTACTACTTGTAGGTAGNGCAATAATGCTGAGGTTATTTCCCTTCTCACTAGGGAGTGAGGCAACGCTCTGGTTGGGTGAATTGCCAAATGATTCTATTACTACTTGTAGGTAGCTAAAAAGGGCTTTTCAAGAGAGATTCTTCCCATCTTCCATAGTGTTGTAGCAGAAAGATGAGATTTACAACTTCAGGTCGTTGAATTCTAAAGCTAGGGTTATAGGAATGATTGAGTGTTGATTTCTAGGCCTAGAAGTGGTAGATTAAGACTTTCTAGGGTGAATATGATTATAAAACAATGTTTGGCGATAATTTGAGATCTAGAATTCAGTGAATTGAAATCATCAACCTTAAAAAATGTTTTAAGAGGGTTATAGGAGTAAAAAGCTTCATGAGCTAGGGTGGAATGATTATTGTAGATTAAGGTTATGATAATTTAGACTATGATTATCGAATTAGGTCATAAACAATTGGTAGAATGGAGTAGGTTGAGTTCCCAAACCTTGAATTGAAGAAATAACCTATTGATTGATTTCTTAATGTCTTATTTCTAGACTTTGAACGTTTGGAAGCGTTAAGAAAAGGAAAAGCTCCTGTGGAGTAGTTGCATATTCCAGTTCTGCATTCCAGGTAGGTTATGACTTACCTTTGTGTTAGACTGTAATTAGTGAAGCATATACGTGTGCACTATTAATGTACAATGAATGAGGGTAGAGGGATCATATGAGATGATGACATAATGCAAGAGTTATGGTAACGTAACTATAGATTGGAGGATTAATCCTAAGTATGGAGCATGTGGAAAAGGGAAATCTTGCTAATATTTAATTATTGATAAAATACTCTTGATGTGATGTTCTTAATAAGTACTCTTCATTGGATATTCTTGATAATGTGTTCTTGATGTTATGATCTTGGTAGTGAAGTCTTGAGGTGATATTCTTGACAACAAGTTTGGATGACATATGATTGTAGTTGTTCTTGATGGTATATTTTGATACTGTGTTTGATGGTATAAATTATGAATGTATCTTTGTGTATGTGTTGTATAAAAGGAGAGGAACAAGAATGAAGCTAGGTGAATAAACCTAATGGGGTTATTTGAACTTGTTGGTTCCCTTTTGATATGCTATGAATGACAAGGTGAATCAGTGATGTAAATTAACTAGCGTAAAACTAATCTGAGGTAAGAAAAGAGCAAGTAATTATAAGAATTCGTAGTTAACCAGCTTGAGTGATTCAGACTTAGTTTTATCTAATTAATCTTATGTGTTGATGAATTGATTTGGAGAAAAATTATAAACACTAATGGGGAGAAATTGACCCGAATAGTGTGCCTTAAATGGGAAGTCACAGAATTAAGGTGATAAATAAGGTTGAAAGAAGCTGAACCGATGATGGGTCCCCAGGTAATAAGAGAGCTGAAAAATTTAGCCTGGAGAATTATGAATGATGTCCTTGCGATGGCTTGGTCATTAATTTTCATTGAGGAGGGATTACATGTTAAATAATTACTAACAACTACCTTAATACGCAACAGTATAAGAATAATCATTTCTTAAATTGATAAGTGGTAAATATGGTGAGTTATGGGTATAGCTAATGGGTCTTCATTCCTTGATTGTGTAGAATAATATTGATATCTTATATTAATATGTATGAGTTTTGAGAATCCCAACGTGATAATTGTCATGGTAAGATTTAAGGGTAGTTTAGATAAACAATGCGTGCTTATGTGGTGTCATATGTGTTGACCTAATGAAATACTTGATGAACAGTGCTGATGATTATTGATTTATATACCTTTTTGAGTGGTTACCTGAGTTGACTGAGTGTAATTGCATGATAAATATGTTGTTTTTGTTGATTTATTACTTCTTTCAAAATGGTCACTTGAATTGACGAAGTATAATGTATGAAATGCCATATTGAGGATCCATGGTTGATGAATTGGTTTGTCGAGTTATCATACGAGTTGGTTGGTTGATATCCTGTTGCATATGTTGATGAGTAAAGGATAATAGATTCTTATCCCGTGGTGAACGAGAATGAGATTGCGGGTATACCTTACCCTGAGATGAGAGGCTCGTGTCCGAGGTGAGTATCTGGATGAGCGAAATCATACGTGTATGAGTACTTGGATATGAGTGGCTCGTGCCCAAGGTGAGCATCCAGGCGAGCGGTATGAATGGGTACACAGATATGTATGACTAAATGTTCATATGACTGGGTGTATGGATATGAGTACACAAACATGTATGACTAAATATTCATAC
>JACEIK010004127.1:77172-89079 GCA_018107945.1 Datura stramonium | reverse complement strand
TTTCACCCCGTATTCCTATTCCTGTGGGTTCGACATTCCGGTTCTTAAAAAGAGCCACTATATTACTTGTACGACCCGTACACTTGCGGGCTCATCATATCCCTCCCTACCCGTATCAAGAAAAGCATGCGATTTCCTCAACGAATTTATGTATAAAAAAAACTAGGGAAATAGGGAACATACCTGTGTGACCCAGGTGACAGCTACCTAGTTGGTGGAGGGTGTAGATACTCCTCCAATGTTATCTCCAACATTTCCGACTTGACCCGATATATTTTCAAATCCAATAGAGTTCATCCCTTCTCCACGAGCTCTCATTGCCTCAGTATCGGCTCTCTGTTGAGCCTCTCCGCTTGATACATGCAGCCCTCTCTCCATCTCTCTCCACTCTCATTTTCGCTGACAGAGAAGAGAAGCATCTTCTTAAAAAATTACCTCCTCACGAGGCCTCTTTCCCGTATCATGTTCCATCGGCTCCTTAGTGATAAAATCAAAAATCAGTGGTAACTCTTCTTCAAACTCATCATATATCACAGGAAGTACCGGTGAAGGTACTGCAGCTACCTATCGTGCGACCACATCCTGTACCTCGGCTATGAGTTCTCCTAGTTCTGCATACTATTTTGACAATTCAGGTGCCTATAACTGTGCAAGGCGCTCATCCATTCTATTCTTGAAAGCATACAACTGGCCATGCACGGAACTGGACAATGCCTCTAACTGATTCAACACCCACGACTTTACCTGCTCCATCAGAACTTTAACCTGTATAGCCCTGTGTGGCTGCTGCTTTTCAGCCTTAGCTAGCCGCCTAGACATATCAAATAAAAACTCCTTAGAAATCATAATCAGGCCGGTTGTAGTGGCTCGTGGAGGAGCAACTGGTGTTCTAAGAGATGCTGTTGTGGAAGATTACTCGGGAATATCAGCAGGTGTGGAGGTGTCCGCTGCATTTGTATCCTCAGGCTGGCTACCTGTCTCTCTTCCATCAATAGGCTCAGCCACCAACTTAGTTAACTATGCAACACCGGTCTGCATACCACTGCCAAATTCCTTTGCTGATATGGTCGTTCCAGCGGATGCAGCTGCTTGAGTCATTTCTCTCGATAATGGGTTTGAATCTTCTCGAATCAACCCGATCTCTGTTATCTTCTAGACCACAATTCTCTGGTCAACTGATGGCAACTCTGACACCTTTGACTCCTGACAGAGTCTATCAATCAGATAGGGGAAAGGAATTGTAGTACCGTTATTGATTTCCCTCTCTCTAATCTCCTCACCAATGTACCACGGGAAATTGATGGCATCTCCCTCCATAATACTTTCTACCAATGCCGCTCTGTCAGGTGAGAGGATGTTATAATTGTTGGTTGGCACCATCCTGTGCTTCCCCAGTGACCACTAAAATTTTGCCGGAAAGTTGAGTGCTGCCTTCTTTATATGAGACTCTGTGCCGTGCAACCTTTCAACCAACGAACCTCTTATAGCAATGATCCAAGACAACCAAGTATATTTTCTGATGTGCTACTGGCTATTCAGCTTTTTGGTCTTGACTTTCTTAAACTCATATAGCCTGTGGTCGAACTCGACCGTGTTCATCGGAGCATGATAATCTATCCCATACAACATCCTAGAGATTGTCCTCTCAGATATATCTACAGGAGTCTCTCGAACCAACACCTACATCGCAGGCCACATTTTCTAGTCTTGGCCCCCTAATGCCTAATGTTGTAGTGTGGCTGCGTACGTTGCATAGAACACTCTAACTAAGCATGTGCTATAACTTCCTGATGGCTCGGTCAACCACCCAAACCTGTACTTCTCGAACACTGCTTACAGCTATGAAAGGTCTTTCAGCCCCGTAGTGACTAGCCTCGGCTCCTCATATATTCTCCTCTTTTGATTACCTATATCATTTAGAGCAATATCTCTGTAATAGATGGACCTCATACCATGAACACACCATCTCTGCACATTCATTGGTTGCTCGTTTGATGTGTTTGATGTCTTAATCAGTTCATCATCAGAGTCCCCTCGTTGAGCATGTGACTCGTCAGCTATCTCTGTGTTTTGCCCAGCTGTGGGGGCCTCGGGAGCAAGTGCAGCTGCAGCCCTGGCATTATCATCAGTGCGGCTGGGCGCATCCCTCGCCATTGGAGTAGGAGTATCGACCAAGGCTATCGGATTTGATGTTGTTGAGCCCTAGCCCTGGTTGACCTCCTCAATAACTACTCCTCCGATATGTAATATTCTTCCTCAGAGCTACTTGATTCTTCGGAGGAGGATGGCTCATCACGCAGTCTGTGGTGTGAAGGTTGAATGCACTCAGGTTCTTGTTTCTTTGCTTGACTTTTTCTTGGTGTACCTCTTGGAGCCATTGTATCTGTGGAAATATTGTTAGTATATGAGATGAGATGAAACAAAAACATTTTAAAAACTGCTTCTCAGTGGACCTGATGAGTTACTAAACGAGTCGTTTCCACTAGTAACGACTCGTGAGGTCTTTTGTTGTCACAAACTAGTCTTTCTTCATGTTGGGCCAGTGTACTTGACGACTGGTCCCAACGAGTCGTTTCCAAAGGCAATGAGTCGTTAGGTCAGTCGTTAGGTACACTGTCTTCTCAATTTAATTTTTCCACTCAGGAAGAGCTACACAATGAGTCGTTTGGTGATCTAACGACTCGTGATGTAGCTCGTGCTCAATAGTTTCAGTTTACCCAACTTTATTCATCTTCTCCTACTAACTACAATTTCAATTCCATAAACACAGAATCATTAAGTTCTCAAATCAACCTATGTAATTTCAATCTCAATTCAATTGTTTAATCTTCCTAGGGTTCATTATCATCATGAGGCAAAAAAATAGAAACAAGTACAACATTTATTTAGAACCTTGCAAGTTCATCAAAAACATGGGTCACCAACAAAATTTCTTATTCAAATGCAATCCACACTCACAAATAACTTGGAAAAAGGTTACTCACGAAATGCTTTAGCAGAGATGGGGAGTGCGATCGTGTGTGCTTGGGTACCGTCGTAAGTGAAATGTCGAGGATTATTCGATGGGTTTGAGAGAATAAGAAGAGGAGGGTAGTTTGAAGTTATTGGGGTGTTGGTTTAAAACTCAAGTGTGAGTTTGAACTGTGAAGGAATCTGGTTTATATGTTTTAAATTAAAATTTACCCTAATTCCAGCCCGGGTCAGGTTGGACGTGTTCATTAAAAACTTATAACGCCTAGTGTAACAATTCATTAAGTGATTAAGAGAATCGTTGCTCCCTTTCGTGTTGTGACTGGAGTTCAACAAACTTACCTAGGACCTAAAGAGTCAACAAATGACTCGTGGTGTCACCCAACAAGTCGTGGCCTAAGTTGTGGTCCTTGGACTATTGTAGCTTCAAGACGGGTCACTCAACGAATCATTTGGTCTCCCAATGATTCGTTGAGTGAGCCGTTATCACCCTTTTCCTTTTAATTCTGAGTTTTGTCCAATGTACTTGACGGAGGACCCCACGATTCGTTTCTGGAAGAGATGAATCGTTGAGTCACCCATTGCTACCCTATTTTCTGCAATTCTCTTCACAATTGACTGAACGAGTCGCCAGGTTCAAACGATAACTCATTATGTGACCTTTTGCACTAGAACTGAAGTTCCAGATTTTTGTTCCAACTTCAAATTTTCCATCTTAATCACCTGCACCCATCAACAAATGTAAACACTATATTTTTCTTATATTTAAACCTTAAGTTGCCTCCCAAGAAGCGCTTGATTTAACGTCGCGGCACGACGTGGATGATTTGACTACTCAGACTTCACCAAAACACCTCCATGGGTTGCCTCCCATGCAGCGCCTGATTTAATGTCGCGGCACGGCTCAATACCCCTAAGTTACTCAGACTTCACCCAGGGTCCAAAGGTCTACCAGTTTGTGTTCTTCACTTCTCCCCAAATAAGCTTTCACTCGCTGACCCTTCACTTTGAACCGGTTTCCTTCATGGTTTTCTAGTTTGATTTCCCCATGAGAGAATACTTGGACCACTCAAAAAGGTCCCAGGCACTTAAACTTCAACTTTCTAGGAAACAAACGAAGTCTAGAATTAAATAGTAAGACCATATCCCTTGGACTGAATTCTCTTTTCTCAATCTTCCGGTCATGTCGAATTTTCATCCTTAATTTGTAAATTTCAGAACTCTCATAGGTTTCAACCGAAATTCATCAATCTCATTTAACTAATCAAGCCTCAAGTTTGCCGCTTCATTCCAATTTAACTTCAGCTTATTGGGCGCCCTCATTGCTTTGTGCTCAAGTTCGACCGGAAGATGACATGCTTTACCATAAACAAGTTGATACGGAGACATACCTATAGGAGTCTTGAAGGCGGTCCGATAGGCCCATAAAGCATGATCTAGCTTTCTTGCCCAATCTTTCCATTTTGCATTCATAATCTTCTCCAAAATAGTCTTTATTTCCTGGTTGGTGACTTAAACCTCCTCACTAGAATGCGGATGATAGGGTGTAGCCACCCAGTGTTTTACCCCATATTCTTACAATAAAGAGCGAAACAATCGGTTACAGAAGTGTGAACCCCCATTACTAATGATGTCTCTAGGAGTACCGAATGTAGCAAATATATTTCGCTTCAAGAACGTTCTGACACTCTTCCCTTCATTGTTTGGAAGTGCAACTTCTTCCACCCATTTCGAAACATAGTCAACAACAACAAGTATGTATTTCATCCCATTTGAGCTCGTAAATGGACCCATGAAATCAATGCCCTATAAATCAAATAGCTCAATGACGAGGATGGGAGTAAGAGGAAGCTCATGCCTCCGTGATATGCCTCCTTGTCTTTGACATGCATCACATTCCTTTGTGAAATCATGCACATCATGGTGAATGGTTGGCCAATAGTACCCACATTGCATAATTTTGTAGGTTGTGCGAATCCTGCTGTGGTGGCCTCCAACAGGGGATGAGTGGAAGGCCTCAAATATACTTATCATCTCCACCTCAGGTACGCATCTCTGAATAACCCCATAAGAACATATGCGAAACAAGAAGGGCTCATCCCAGAAAAATTTCTGCACATCAAACATAAACTTCTTCCTCTGGTGAAAAGATAAGTGCTCTGGAACAACATCACTCACCAGATAATTAGCAAAGTCTGCGAACCATGGGTTGAGATCTTGTGATGCCGCTAGAACCTGCTCATATGGGAATGCATCATTTATGTCATGCTCATCTCTAAGTGTTGCATCAGCTTCCAATATGGATATGTGATCCGCAACCTGATTTTCCATTCCTTTTCGATCTTTTCCCTCAAACACGAACTCTTGTAGGAGTAGAACCCATCGAATCAACTGTGGCTTGGAATCCATTTTTGCCATAAGATATCTCAAAGTTGCATGGTCTTTATGGAGTATCTCCTTAGCTTCAAGAAAGTATGCTCTAAACTTCTCAAATGCAAAAAATACAACAAGTAGCTCCTATTCTGTCACGGTATAATTTTTCTGAGCTGTACTAAGAGCCTTGCTAGTATAATAAATTGGATGAAAAATATTTTCACACCTTTGACCAAACACACCTCCAAGGGCCATGCCGATAGCATCAAACGTAACCTCAAAAGGCAAAGACCAGTTAGGTGCCACTATAATGGGGGAAGTGGTCAATCTCTCTTTAAGACATTCAAACGCCTTCAGACATGCCTCGGTAAAAACAATATTCACCTCCTTCTAGAGTATTTTACACAATGGATGTGCAATTTTGGAGAAGTCTTTGATGAATCTTCTATAAAAACCTGCATGACCCAAAAAGCTTCGAACGCCTTTCACAGAAATTGGAGGTGGAAGACTAGAAAGTACCTCAATCTTGTCCCGGTCTACCTCCATACCCTTACTAGAAATCTTGTGGCCTAGAACTGTACATTCTTTACCATGAAATGGAACTTTTCCCAGTTAAGAACCAAGTTTGTCTACTTCACATCTCTGAAGTACCTTGCTCAAATGAGCCAAACACTCCTTGAATGAATCACCCACCACTTAAAAATCATCCATAAGGACTTCAATGATGTCTTCCACCATGTCAGAAAATATGGACATCATGCAATGTTGAAAAGTGGTGGTGCATTACATAACCCGAATGAAATCCTCTAAAAAGCAAATGTACCATATCGACAAGTGAACGTGGTCTTCTCTTGATCTTCAGGGGATATAAAAATATGATTGTACCCCGAATAACCATCAAGGAAACAATACCATCTTCTTCCTACAAGTCTGTCTAACATTTGGTCCATGTATGGAATCGAAAAGTGATCTTTTTGCATCCAACGGTTTAGCTTTCGGTATTCCATGCATACTCTCCAACCGGTGAATGGTCTTAGAGGAATGAGCTCATTGTTATCATTTGGGACCACCGTGATTCCTCTCTTTTTTGGTACACACTGGACTGGGCTTACCCATTTGATGTCTTCAATAGGATAAACCAAACCTGTATCCAACCACTTTATGATTTCCTTCTTGACCACCTCTTGCATAGGTGGATTCAACCTACGCTGATGTTTAATACTCGGAAAATAATCTGGCTCTAGCTGGATATTGTGCGTGCAAATACCGACTAGGATTCCAATAATATCTGCAATGGTCTACCCAATGGCTTTTGTGTATCTCTTCAAGATGGAGACCAAATCCTCCACTTGCCATTTCTCCAAGTCGTCTGCAACAATGACCGGTACAGTGTTACCGGCTCCCAAAAATACATAATGTAAATGGGATGAGAGTGCTTTGAGCTTGAACACTGGAGGTTCCTAAATAGATGGCTTGGCCGGTGGGGTCACCCGATTCTTCAAATCAAGATCGATCTTCTTTGGAGCATAAGTTTATGACCCCATGCTAGCAAGTGCATTTACAATCTCCTCACCCCCATGAATCTCCGCAACACCAATATCCATCAAAACGACTGCTAGGTCATCTAGAATCAATAACTCCTCAATAGGCAAGACCTGTTAAATACAAAAATAAAAACAAACAAATAAAAAGGAAACAAGAACCAACATTAAAGCAAACACAATTACACCTTGCAATTGAGATTTAAAGCGGTTTATGTCAAATATAGAACCCAACAAAGGTTGAGGTCGATCCCACAGGGAATATGGAAAGAACTTAAGTTAATGCGAATAGATGTTACTATCAAGTTACTTATTTTCTAAAGGGGAAAGAAATTGAATAATAAACAAAAGTAAAACTACTGAATGCTTAGATCAAATTCAGTTTGTATTCAATTAACGATGTGACTAGGATTGTGTTCCTCGAGATTTCATAACCACAAGGCTTGTACACTAGTGATCGATTTCGGTGTTTAACATGCACTATCGGTAGGTTAGATTCACCTTAATTTTTGGTCCCTTATCTAGATGATTATCACCACGCAACTTGGTCTTTATACGGGTGTATTTTTAATTAACCCTTACCCTTAATATTGGATCAGCTATCCCCGAACAAGTTCAAGCTATTAGATGAGGATTGATAGCCTCAAATCTCTGTTGTTAATCTCTTTTCCCATTCACTACCTCCTTGGTCCGGTAAGTAAGAAAAAAGCAAGTCCTAAGGTTTGCAACCGTCAAGAATCAATAAAAACGAAGGGAAAAACAATACATGCATTAAACCCCATTCAAGAATCACTAAGTCTTTAACCTATGTGTGTTAATTTATCTTGGTTCCCACAACCCTAGTTATGGGTTTAGCTACTCATGCTTGTACGATCACAATCACAAAATATAAAATAAATCATAATGGCAACTTACAGATTATCGTAGAAGAAAATCAAGTAAATTGGATTTTCAAAATTAATGAATAAATTCCAATGTTTCTTTTGATCCTTAAATTCATGAACGAAATTGTAAACCTTGTTTCTTGACCCAAGAATAATCGTACAACACCAAAATCCTATGTGAAAAATAGTAATAATAAACTTTCTCTTAAAAATAAACCTAAACAATGTATTTATAGTTCCAAGAAAACCTTTTCCTAACAAAAACTGGAAATCAGGTCGTCAGTGACCACAGCCTTGGTGACGATTCGTTGGGACCTTTGACAAGTCGTGCCTTGCTAAAAATCAGTCGTCTTCAGCATTGAACCCAGTTGTGGCAATGGGTCACCTAATGACTTGTTGTGCCTGGGCACGAGTCGTTAGGCCCCTCGTGGTCTAACTCCTTTAAAATTCTAGTGTATCTCACGGTTTGTTTTAGTGCTCTGCCACCGAGTCGTTTAGTCAACTAACGACTCGTTAAGTCATCAGTCACCTTCACTGGCTACTTCTTCTCTTATTCCTCTCCGATCTTCACGAGTGTCTTCATGACATGTTACCAGATGTAACGAGTCGTTCCCTCAACCCGTCAAGTACACTATTTATGCATCTTCGAAACTCAATAATTGCCCACGCCTTTAGCAACGAGTCATGCTTCTCTCCAAGGACCCGTGAAGTGCCTGGCAGTTACCTATTAAGTCATTTTATGCATTAATTTGCCCAATTCACTTCCGAACCAATTTTCCTGCAACATTAAAGCCAAAACAAATCATACCCTATATAAACATACCCGGAATGTGCATAATTTCTTGATTTTAAGAGTCGAAAGTGCTATAAAATTACGGCACATCACTGTGTAATAGAGTTCAATGACTGGATGACTCTAATATGTTCACAGACATCGAATTAGATGAAGTTAATGATGAAAAATCAAATTTTCATGTGTTCAGTGTGCATTTGATTAGTGCATAATTGTGATGTACTTATATGGTAAGCCTTGGTGTTTTGGAGAAATTGTTTGTATCTGGCGTTTTTGGTTTATATTTAAAATTATTGGATAAATGTGATTTAGATGTATCTAGGTTAATCCTAATTGTGAGAATGCTTTGTGAAAAAGAAAAGAAAATGAATAATTATGATTAGATGAAAGGTGGTGAAGTATATCTACTTGAGTGTATTTTGCTACTGTTCTGTATGATATTAGATCATGTGTAACTGATGAGGTGTTGGAAGAAGGTTTCCAGCAAAGTCAAGTTACTTCTTAGAACAGTACCGCTGCAGCCATGGAGTTTCTGCTGCGGTGAGACCGTGGCAGTGGTCATGTTACCACTACAGAAAAGCCTAAATAGTGTGCAGAGCGGCCTTTGTGACTAAGCTTGATAGAGAAATATGGATACATTAATAAATAGCTGTCATGAATAAATAGTAAAGAAATTGTCTTGGTAAATTATTGAGTGGTTGTATAAACTGAATTATTGATTGCATTTTTATTTTATGTTATTGCGTTAAACTAATTATAGTCGGCCTATGATGTATACCAGTATGTGTGATGTAATGATACTACTCTTACTACACCTTTTTGCATGTAGATTGTGGAAGGTGAATTGCAGTATCATGATTGAAGAGGCAATAGTCAGCATCAACTTTTGCATTTCCTTTGCAGGTGAAGTTGTGAGTAGTGAGGAATAATAACATTAAAGTATGTAATAACATTAAAAGGCAATAATTAAGTAAATGAATTAAAAAATAATTTTAAAATAAAAAAAGCTAAAAAACTAGAAAAAGTATAAATAGGAATGGAGATTTTAGAGGCATGTCATATCAGCATGCCCATAATCTTCTTTTTAATACATATAGATTGTCAAAGAGACAACTTATCAACTGATATTACTGAAGGATACTAGGTATATTCGAAAACTTAAAATACTAACTGTAACTTGAAATATTCATGCTGGAAATTTTTGCAGACAATAGCAATGGAAATAATAATTTAAAACCTATTTTAAAATCATACAAGAATCAACCCAAAAGTATGATAATACTAGGTCTAGAAACTATAATATGAAATTTAAGAAAAGAACGTAAAGATCACATACTAGGGTGATAGAAACGAGCAAACAACTGAAATTTAAGAACATTCATAATTCATCTGAAAGGCCCTAGTTCACTCTTACAGGGATAGGATAGAAAAAGGTTTCTAAAGATAAATTTGAGACACAGGGATGGAAAAATCCCTTTGTTGAATTCCAATATACCTGAAGAATAAATTTCGGAGCAGAAGCTTGAAAATTCTATGAAAATTGGAAGCCCAAGCTCTTTGTTTCAGGGAGAAACTTTAAGTTCTACGTAATGAGGCTCTAAAAATCTGACTGAAGAATGAGTGAGGAGGATGGATTACCCCTCTAAATTCCTTGAAAATATACCCAAAACGGGTAGTTTAGGAACTAAAAGTGTGGGAATATACGAAACAACCAACGAGAAAATATTTAAAATCTAAAATTGTTGGGTCGCTGTGCTTCTAAAGGAACAGGTGACGGACCATCGCAAGCCTTACAGTCCATCTTCTCCACTGTTGGGCTTAAACAGAATTGCCCAATACTTTTCCCTAAGTGATGGTCGGGGTGACGGACCGTCGCAAGACTTACGGTCTGTCATCTACACCATCAAGCTTAAGCAGAAGGTATGAAAATGTTGTCTTAGGTGACGTTTCCCATGATGGGCCGTCACCCATTTGACGATCCATAGTAACCTGCGTTGCTCAAGAGCTAAAGGGACCAGACAAGGATGGACCCACTGATGGTCCATCGCCTGGCTGACAGCTGTCAAATTCACCATTAGAGGTGTAATGGGGCATCACTTCCCGTGTCATTATTCTATTGCTGCTATATTTCACTCTGAGGGTCTGAGGTGTTACAATATCTTCCCCTTAGGGACATTTATGCTTGAATGGATGCTCACTAGGCTGAAAAAGTTAGGGAAAAAGCTGTAATCTGATAACTATTAACTATAGACTGAAAAGCTAAGTGATTTCGAACTTTGACATCTTAATGTTCAATCGATACACTCGAGTGAGTTACTTGAGCTTCATTGACTTTTCTCATGATTCTATGTGTAAGTATACCTATTCGTAGGATGAATATTATGCTTAATTGTTAAAAGGGAAGTAGTAGATCGTTCGAGGACGAACAATAGTTTAAGCGCGAGGTGCTGATGAAGGGCATATTTATGCACTTTATGGACATATTTTTACCCATACTTTACAATGTTTTGAGAACAAATTATGTGTGTTTGCATGTGATTATGTTATATATTTGTGAAATTAGCTAACACACGTGATGAGATGTTTCTAGGGATTAAAATGATGAATTTGAATATGTTTAATGCCTTTGGAACACATGTAAAGAAGTTGGAATGAACAATGTGAAGATCAAAGATTGAAGTGACCAACCGCACGAGATTGTCACTGCCATGCGCGAGGCAGCCACACACTGGCACAAGTCCAGGCGCGGCGTGGACCTCTCTCGGTGCATCTAGGGGCGCGAAGCAGCAGCAATTTTGGTGCTATCGGGCATGCGATGCGACAACAATTCCTGCGCAAGGGCAGGCGCGAGGCAGCCCTCCTTCAGCACGTTGGCAGGCGCACAGCAACCTTGGACGCGACATAATGTTTAGACGACGCGGCAAGGCTTGCTAAAATGGGAAAGAGTGGTTTCCTAGATCAACTAGGAAAAGGAAATTTACAAATCCCAAGCCAAATTCATCAAGGAACAAGGAAGACATAACACTACTATAAATACCCTTCTATTTTCAAGTTTTACAATCAAGTTTTAAATCAAGTTGGAGAATAGAGTTTTAAGTTTGAAAAAGTTGTGAAGACAAAATTATTAGAAGTCATGTTTTAGACAAGTCTTAGACAAGTTTGAGATGATTTTTTAGTTGTTCTTCTTTGTTGGTGCAATAATAAAGTGAAGTTCTTCCTATCATTGTTGTAACTATTAATTTTTGGCTTTTATTTATGAATTCTATTAATTTACTTATAAACATGATAGGCTAAAACCACCACAACTAGGGTTGTGGGAACCATGAAAAATTAACACACATAGGTA
>JACEIK010004126.1:69900-85736 GCA_018107945.1 Datura stramonium | reverse complement strand
TAATTACACAATTATAATACTCCCTCTATTTCGATTTGTTTGGCTTGATTTGGAATGAGGTTCAAACTAACTAATGTTAGGTGTGACTTCGAACATCGAATCTTCGAATTTTTTAAAATAAAATTTACATATTTAGAAACTACATAAAAAGTACTATAAGTCATAATTGTTAGCAATTCAAAATATTTAAAAAGTATTTGCAAAAGTTATGATCAAAGAAAATATCCTTTGACTGTCCAAATAGTAACTAAGACAAACAAATTGAAATGGAGGGAGCATTAGATTACTATATTTATCAAAATACTATATTTATAGCAATTTATAGTTACACAATAGACATTTTTTTATTCAACTTAATTAACAATAATTGGATTTAAATCATCTTGGTAATAAACAAATAAGTTATTTTTCAACAATCTTAGATAGCTGTCACATAATATTCTTATATATTTATTATCCGTATTCTAACACCCATATCCGCACTCTGATCCATACCCCCAGATCCCAAAATTAATGTGATGATGAATCCGACCTCCAGATCTACACCCACATCGAGTACCCGCACCCGTATCTGAGCAACATAAATGGGACAGTCAAAATTCTTACTTCCTAACATAAAAAAGAAACTTTTACTTTTCTTACTTGTGGAGTATCACATGAAGTACAATGTGACAGAAGTATCGCACCAGTCCTTATTCTTCCTAAACCGGTATGACAAATTCTACGCAAAAGGTTTTAGTCAGCAAGAACAAAGTATGATCGGCATTCGGAAAAGGAACATCTGGATCAATGTCACGCTGCAATGAAGATATCTGGTCCAAAGTATCTTCCTCGTAAAGAAAGTGAATTATGTGCATATGCAACGAATATGATGACACAAGTAAGCTTAATTACATAAGATGCATGATTTGCAAAGAAGAGTGACTCTACAACATCCAATGAAATTACTTACGTAGAACCAGCCATCTACTTCATACTCAATTTCCAAATCTTCCCCTGCTGTCAGATTTAGCTGCAGATCAGAAAATCCGAAACTTAATTAACCTTTGCATCTCCAGTGAACCCAACAGACCAAGATACAATGAAGTAGAATTTGGACATAGTTCAACATTTCAAAATCAGAAAACAACATGTTAATGGGTACAATTTTATAGCTAGCAATTTTGGACATAGTTCAACATTTTATAATTAGATCATTAACCAGTCATTCGGGGGAGAACATCTAGCAGTCACGGTAGACCTACCTCATCATCTCCACCAGCTGAGAAGTCATATAGTGCAGTACCAGACTGTGGGTTGCTGGAAGAAACTCGCTCCTCTTCATGGGATCCAAAACTGTGAGAACCAGACCCAGCCAAGGGATTCTCAAATGACTCGTATCTTTCTCTAATAGGTGATGAATATGGTGGAGGCTCTTCTCTTATCTGCAAATTCCTTTAATAAAAGAATGGGATCCAAAACTGTGAGAACCAGACCCAGCCAAGGGATTCTCAAATGACTCGTATCTTTCTCTAATAGGTGATGAATATGGTGGAGGCTTCTTCTTATCTGCAAATTCCTTTAATAAAAGATTTGCATCTTACATGACAGAAGACCTGAAATTGGCTGGCTAGGAGGACTTACCGGGGAACCCAGACCATCATATAAGGAGCCACTGTAGGAATTATTATTATCGCTCCCCACCAGAGTTCCCCTGTCATAGGCAATAATGAACTTTTACATACAAACACAGGCAGGAAAAGAAAGGAACCTAAATGAAATATGACGACATAATCGCCGCTCAGAACTAGAAGCAATGCAATTGGAGTATCAAAGATTCTTTCCTCTTTTTGCCCAACTTCATAGTAGACTCTGTCTTAGTGTGTGTGTATTACTTGGGACTACAGCCGGATATAAGCATGGTTATCGAATCAAATAAGTACGACTTCATTCTGATCCAAACTTTTCACCACTACTATAGAAGCATTCTCTCATTTCATAATATGCACAAAGTTTAAGAAAGCTCACTAATCATGTATACTCGAATGTATTGATCAGGTTCACTTATCCTTACAGAACTATTCTCTTAGTTATAAAAGACAACTTCAGAATTCAGTAATATCATTTAATCTCATTTCCCTATGGACCCCATTACGTGATGAAAGACAAAATAATATAATCTGTTAACTTCACTCAACATTACTCTTTTAGAATGAATAAATGGCCGGGAGAAGTATATCTGTCCCCCCTTATAAAGCAAGTCAGTCGATGTATTAAAATAGCATGCCTTGCGATGTAAACCATCAGGTTGGTTGGACTCAGACGCTGTCTTTGGAACTAAACTGAGACCAACAATTCAATTTTATCAAATCTTTTTTCCTCCATTGAATAGTTTATTATCACCAGAGAATGGGTCCTCAAATGATGTTAACAATGACAAAATTTAACATCATCATGGGTTCTTCATTCTTAGATCTATGAGGTAGTCAAAAGTCAACTTCCTGTGGTGTTGCATAATATTTTTCGGTGCTATTTGTCAAGTCTCCTTGTTACTGCTGAATTACACTCTGCGTGGCTCCAAGTGTTTCATAGCCTACAACTCTTCAACTCCAGGTGATGTAGTACTTCCTGCTTGTGAGTGCTCCAGAGGGAGAACATTCTCTTGCATTGGCTTTTTAAGATTATCACACTTCAACTAGTCCTTGCCAATCCTAATTCACAAATTCTTGCCTTTTAATTTTAGATGTAACCTTTCTTCCACTTGAAGATTATTTTACAAACCAAAATGAAAGTGCAATCCAGACGCATTCACATTTGAGTATCTGGGCTCTCTCCTCATTTCAAATCATGAGAGAGAGACCATAGTTCTGCAGTCTCAGTAAGTTAACTCTGTACGGTGTTCCAAAAGAAGGTTAAACACAAGCAACTTTTGTGCTTCTACAAATTTGGCTACATTTGTACACAAACAATTTATACACTTGTCATGATTACTGGTTTGCACAGCATTCTTATCCATATTTCTCAAGAGATGACAACTCAAAAGCAGATGAAAAGAAAAGAAACATAGAAGTGCTTTTGGGACTTCAAATATATATATATATATAAAATTTTATTTGTTTATTAAAAAGAAAAAGAAATTGAGAAGTACAGTAGAACGTTTAAAAATCAAATCCTTTTCCAAAATATATACCATTTAGGCTCTTACTTTCTAGGGAAGATTTTAATGTTTGGCATGTCAAGCTCATTAGAAGATAAGCCAAGTGGTAACAACTTTAGGAGAATTTTGCAGGTGAAATCAACGGATGCAAGGGATCGAACATCTCATTCTTTTACCCAATAAAACAGTGTCATCAAAGGCGAAAAGGGGGAAAAACGCTAAGGTCCATTGGAGCTCTAAGAGCAAAGCACAAATAAAGTATGGGTCTTAGTGAAAAAAGGTGCAAATTAAGAAAAATACAAATATGTATTTGTAGTCCAACATATTCAATAGCTATAAGCATGTACAATAAATACATGGTCAAGGAAATTGAAAGAAAATTATGATAAAGTGAAACATCACTGATTAAGTGCCGTGGCTGTTCAGGATTATACTCATTCGCAAGGAAAAGTATGTCTTAGACTTGATGACGACACGACAGCGCCATAGGTGAGCGGCGAAGTATCAACATGTTCTGTGCATCGTTTCAGGGCTTAAAAGCACTTTTAAACGTGCCTTAGAATAACACTACCATAAAATTGAAATGTGACAATCAAGCTATAATATACATTTTTGAATCCAGAGTTTCATGAAAGAACAACACTTATAGAAGTAGGTTGTCACTTTATTCGACAATTGATTGAATCATGATGCTTTGTGACAGGTTTCAGCCAACTGATGATCAAGTATATTCTTTACAAAATCACTTTTGTCACTCCTGTTAACTGAATATTTATTTTTCTTGCTTTTGTGTCAGCTCATGAACTAAACGAAGCCGCACATACAGATTTCTGATTGACTGTCTTTTATTTCTAATAATGTGACAAGTTAGGAGTATACAATATGTATACTCCAGCTTAAGGGGGATTGGTAAGAATTAGGAAATTAATAATATGGCAAGAACCAATTCCTTCAAAATGGCAAGTTCTGGAGTCCTTATAACTATATGACTGAAAATAGGAATTATTTTCCTTCTTTTGTAAGGGATTATTTTCCTTTCCATTTTAGGATTACTTGTAATGCTATTCAAATCCTAACATGCTTGAGGGAATAATAAAACAATTATCTCCTAGCATGTCTTCTTTTCTTCTTCCTTTAGCAAATCAATGAGGAAAACATAGCCATGAACAAATACAAATAACTTTATCAATAAGGTTTCGGTTTATGCATAATAATGAAGGCCGCCATCGGTATAGTTGTATAACATTATATAACATAGGTCAAATATCTTACTAAACCATATGGTACTTCATCAAACATCAAAATTTTCAGGCGAATGTTTTTTCAAATGGGTTAAGTTAAAATGTGAATGAACAAAAGAGATCAATTGATATAGTTGTCCACATCAGCATCTATGCCATGAGTTCCATCAAATATACCATAAAACATTCTCACGCACTAAATTTAAAGCAGAGTTAAAATGCTAACTACCTACCTTGGATTGTGAAGACCTCAAGTAGATGGTTTAGAACTGAATAACGATGGATAGTTCATTCCACCAAAGTGGGAAGATATGGATGTCTCGACAGACCCTACTGAGTCAGGGGAGGAAGACCCTGACGATCGTCCATCATCTTCCTGCAGCAACCAATTTTATAAATCTTTCATACATAGAATGTTGGGAATAAAAGAAAGCAGCATTGATTTGAGAACCATTACCTCCATTTCCGAAGATTCTAAGAGGGTCTTTGCCCGCATATCATAACTCATGGAAGGTCTAGAAATAATATTCTCCTCCTCAACATCAGGAGCATCAGTACCAGCACCAGCAAGAAACTCATTAACCTATGGATGAAAGAGCTTTTTAACAAGAATGAAAAGATTCTCACTGTAGGATTCTGATCTATTTAATGGTATATTGCAAGGCTACATATATATGTTTCTGAGATAAATGGAAAGACAGTTCTACACCAAACAAATGCAGATACAATTCAAAACATACTTGAGAGACATCTCAAGAACAGATTTCCGTAAAAAAATTATTATGAAACTAGACAGTAAATAGCAGGATATGCATCCAACATAGCTGTCAACTCAATGTCCTCAAAAACATTTTATACGTGCCCAAAGCTACATATGACAGAGAGAACTGAGAATTACGAGCATGTTTCTTTAGTTTGATTCATTAACCTGTACAATTTGACAGCCAGAATGAATGGGGAAGGGACCACCATGTTCGACACATCACTCAAATACTTACCCTGTTAATTGCAGGTGCATTGTTCAAGCTATCATCACCAAGACTCGCAGCCCAGAAGTTCACAAGGTCATCATCAACTGTTTCAGGCTCAGCAGCTTTTGCATTGGTAGTTTCATACATAAGATCAGGATACCAGTGGCTAAAGCAGCCGGATCACTGAGTCCAGTTGATGCACACTTATATTATGCCGGAGTTCGATAGACATCGATTAGCTTTGCGCTATTCAATATGTAGAATTTTATTCAGTAGATTATAGAAAACTTTGAAGAGTCTAAGCACAGTAATCATCGTATTAGCACGTAAAAGATGAAATAACAACAATATTAAAGATCTATGGCAATAATTGGGTGACATGCAAGCAAAGTGGGGTTTAATACCAACTGGGAATCATGAATATATCGCTTTTCGTACTAAGACTTCACTTTCCATGTTACCTTTGCCAACTGCTCTTAGCCAAGGTAAACTTGAAAATCCTCGGATGTGAAGCAGGCTCTAGAGGTCACAGGCGCCCATGAGGATTGTGAGTCTCGCACTTCGGTTAGGGGTCACCCATACCATGCATACAAACTAAGGTTAATTCTAAGTTGTCTAATAAGGACATTTCTTTTAATATTATCTTCCCCCACAATGAAGTACTTTTTAAGAACAGAAAATTGGGAATCCCCGGATGTGAAGCAGGCTCTAGAGGCCACAAGTCTACCCAGTAAAAGAGTCCCACTGCCTTAGGTGGTCAAATACCCATTCTGTGCATACTTCACGACCTGAATAGTTCATTCTGTAAACACCAAATTATTAAATTTAAAATTGTAGGTATTTGTCTGTAACCTATATGTGTATGGGTTCTAGAATTTAGAATCCGTTACTTAATTTACTCACGTAAATACTTTTATTATCACAGATAATTCAATTAATTCGTTAGATTTTTACATTTGAATTTAACACTATTTTCATATATCCACAATTTTATAATTTTTTCCAATTTAAAATTTTATTTCATTTTACACCAATACAACTAACATTCTATCCCATGATAGGAAAAATGATTCGACCTGCGTCTCCACCTCCTAAAACCAGTGTTGTCAAAGGCCCGCTTGAAGTGCGGTTAAGCCCTGAAGTGAGGCGCAAAACATGTTGAGCGCTTTGCAATGTCGTCATCAAGGATCTAAGGCATACTTTTCCTTGCCAATGAGCGTAACCTTGAAGAGGCGACACTTTACAATTGATATTTCACTTTATCATATTACTTTTTCAATTTCTTTGACCATATATTTACTATTCATGCTTATAATTATTAGCCATGGACTAAACATACATATTTTTGTATTTTTTTTTTCTCCATTTCTGCCTGCCTTCATTAAAGCCCGCACTTTATTTGCACTTTGCACTTAACGCCCCAGCGGGCCTTATAGTATTTTGCCACTTCTTGCCTTTAGTAAAACTGCCTAAAACACTGTTAAAAAGTGAATTGGTATTGGCACTCTCACTTCTGCATAAATCCAAAGAAAATTCATTGTCTGCTCAAACTACAACGCCGAGGGGGAACTTAAGAATAACATACCTCGTTGGCCCCAAAGGAAGATACTTTGATCTTGGAACATAACAGAACAGAGAAACGAGATCCAAGAGCCTCTCATGAGTTTCATATAATTTCTTTAGCTCCTCATCTGTCCACTCTTTTTTTGCATTATCATGGTTGCGCATCTCCCTACATATTCAAGAACAATGTGTTAATGAGGAGTTGAGGATTAAATCTTGCACCTTACAAATGGTTCATTAGTGCTGAAACGAGCCAGAATAGTGTACTTACTTTATTAATTCATCCTGCGCAGAATACATTTCATCAAGGACCTTCAACATAGGACTGATTAAAGATCCAAGACCAGTGCCACTGGCTCCCTGGTCTTCTCCATTGCTAATATGCATATCTGAGAACTGAGACTGTACACCACCCTGGGCTAAGGCATGTAAGAATTCATAGATCTGTAACCTATACGGCTCACCAGATCGAATTGCAATAGTTGTAAGAGCCTGGGCAGCAATTATGCGAACCTGAAATTTAACAATAATAAGAAGGGAAACACGGAACACTCAGTAATGTACATATTTTTAATATAATACACTCAATGATGTCTATACTGGGTTTGTTGTTTCGTTTTTATGTTGTTATTGTTGTAACACATTCAATGATGTATATTAACAATAATATGAAGCATTCATAGTTTTATTTGTAATTAGAACTAAGCTAGACTTATATGTTTGTATTTCACATTTGCAAGAAACAAAAGATAAGTAAACACCTCCAACTGATAGGAGAAAGAAGGCCTCTCCTGAGAGGTGTCTATGAATCTATATATATAAGGGGTTTAGAGCTCCTTCAAGAGGAATAACTCTACTTTTTCAGGGGAGGCAAAGAATTGGACATTAGTAGTTAAACTAACACAATTTTAGGATGGATTTTCCCCTGCCACCGCCAAAAGTGTAGAACACAAAGGAAGCTTAAATTTTCATCTTCAGCAACTAGAAAGGAAACTCAAAGTACTCACCATAAACAAAGTAATTCCCAGTTACTAAATTAAACAGACAAGTTGATTGGGCACAATTTTAGCATGGATTTGCTCCTGAAGACTACCTATAGTGTAAAACACAAAGGCAGCTAATTTCCATCTTTGACAAAGAGACAGACACTCAGCTACTCACCCTTTATAATATCATAAATAAAATAGTTCTTAATATCATAAGGGCCTCTTAATAAAATGTCTTTGGAGATGCAACATAAAGAAGCAAGCTTTATGGAGACGGATCATCAGTTTGCGTATGAGCAATTGGGACGATGGAGTACGAAACCAGTCAGAACATCATATGGAGTTGGCAATTGGAAATCCATTAGGAATCTTTGGAAGAAACTTGTAGCAAACACGGGTTTCAAGATGGGAAATGGAAGGAGAAATTCATTCTAGAATGATGACTGGCTTGGTCATGGAGCACCGAAAGACCTTTTCCCTGATTTATTTGTCCTCTCATCTTCACCTTGTGCCACAATAGAAGAATCTTGGAGCTCCAAGGGTTGGAACTAATCTTTCAGAAGGCTGGCCTCAGAATCCTAGAAGGCTTTACAGGATTAGATGGAAGGGAATCAGCAACTCAAAAGTCACAGTTAGAGCAGCATACAACTATCTATCATCTACAGGGCAGTCCAGCATCTCCTGGCGCTGGAAACAAATTTGGGAAATCAAAGCACCATTCAAAGTTGTCTGTTTTTCATGGCTAGTTATAAGATAAGCTTGCCACACAGGAAATTATTCAGAGATGAGGCTTTCAGCTCAATCCTAGATGCTTTCTATACCAGCTGGAAGCTGAAACCAACGACCATTTATTTCTACACTGTATTATTACTAGACAACACCGGCAACTCTTTATAGCATTAGCTGAAACTACTAGGGTGATGCTTACGGACACTTTTGGCCTGATATGCAGCTAAAACAGTATAAGGGGAAGAACAGGTCACAAGGAATGGTGGAAGATCATTCCAGCTTGCATATGGTGGACAATTTGGAAGGAGAGGAAAGCAAGATGTTTTGAAGGCAAGAGCAGCCCAACCCAAAAAATCAAGAGTACATGAATTTTCTTTTTCATTTTTGGTGTAAAGAACAATTCATAGATTATGCAGAATCATTGATAGACCTTTTTGACTCCTTGTAAGAATTCAGGGGTTTGTACTTGTAAATATTAGATAGCAGCTCTGTTTTGGGTGCTGACGAATATAACACGTTACCATTCTCAAAAAAATTGTGAGGGCAGTCGCAACAAGATAAACACACTGTCCCATTTTATTTAACCTGGTTATAATTTTGAAACTCAAAAAATACGTCTTTGGTCATGATTTGTTCAATTATTTCCTTTTGTTTGTAATCAATTTCCATGTACTCTTCAAATCCACAGTTTATATTTTAAAAAACAAAATAATCCATAGTTTTATCTAGTCAACCCTTAGTCAAAATTTTTTGGGAAGAAGAGAGAAATATAAATCCACGTACTTTTCATGTTCACAACTAATAAGCACTTATAATCAATGACCAAATCCATAAATCATGTATGGGATAAATCAAAGTTTGACAAGCAAGACGAACGATTTGAGGGCTTAAAACTTCTACCTCCCAGCTTCCATTGAAAGCACACCGTTGGAGCCGAGTCAGAGCACCAGAGAGAGTAGGATTACGAGAACTGGCAGCAGCAACCATCTTATCTGCATCTAACATCATCAATGCTGTGCCTGGAGGGGTTGCTGACTCCCAAGCATACTCAGAGGCAGCATAATTTGCATTTTCTCCAAGGAACCAAACCTTCAAGTATGTCATAACCCATTCAGAAAAATAAATGCAGCTATTACAGATAGTCCTGGTAGCTTAACTATCAACAAAGTAATTTGTAGGTGAAATTCTTACTGCCGCTTGGACCATTCTCTGCAATGCCAAAGCAGACTTTGGATCGGAAGCAGATTACTATCAACTGAGGTAAGGCCAGACATTGAGCCAGGTTGTGGAGGAGGCAAATCCAGAACTATAGTAACTGCTTCCAGTGCAGTGTGTTTTCCATCTGGACCAGCTCCAACTAGACAAGTCTAGCAATAATATTACAAATTATATTAACATGTATGTTTGCTACATGAACCAGCACAAATGGCAAAATTGAAAAAATGACATAAGGGTAACATTGGCAAATGTATGAAATGGAATTTTACAAGCCAAGGCAAAAATGAGAGGTCAATAATTCCAAGCTTCAAGAGCACTGTATTTCAAATTTAACAAGAAGATCCAGTTAATGTATCAAGACAGAGAAAATAGGATGTGCATTAGCAAACAATGTCAAAGCTCCATTCAACTCAGTGAAAGAAAAAAATTGCAAAATCATATTGCACGGGCCCCGGAGTACAATCACATAAAAATACCAATATGATTGATGATCACTAAAAGAGAAACCTTACACTGATGATCACAAATATGGAAAACCTAAGGCCAGGTTCTAGTCACACATGGACACACTGATCTACAGATTGAAAAACCTTATTTTTGCACATTTTGTCTTTTTTAGGGGATTGATGAGAAGACCTTATGTAGCGAGAGATCATGCTAAACAAATTGAGGGTGCACTTGGAGAAGTAGAGAGCAGGCGCAGTAGGCTGAAGGAGGCCTGGAGGAGAGAGAGTAGCCTCAATGAGTTAAACAGTAAGCCTGGAACAAAGTAAGTGGCTCGTTGGACTGAATTGAGAGAGATGAGAAAGATCTAGAGCGGCTTGATGGGCTAAGTTGAGCAAAAGAAACCCAAGGCAATATAGTCGGCAGAGAGAACACGGTTTGTGAGATGGCTTTACCAAAATTTAGGTCTAATACCATGTTAAGGAAAATGCATCTTAAGCCTAACTCATCTTTAAAAGCTAGCCAATAGCATCATTAAAATCATCACTTAGCGATGCGAAGCGATTGTTATAGCTTCATAGGTGAAGTCATGCGCTTGAGATAAGTGTATGCTTCAAAAATGAAGCCAAAATGATCAAAACGAGAAGAGGTGGGGTCTTTAAATCTCACTTTGAGGAGTTGGATTAATATNTTATATATTGGACTGGATTAATATTAGCATTATTATATATTGGATGCTGAAATAAACTATTTTTAATTTGCAATGTAGTACAAAATTTAAAGTGTGCTGGTACTTTTAATTTGTTCATAAATTGCCCACTTCACTTCAAAGAAAAACACACGTCATTTCTAGCTTTTCGCTTCAATCCCTATGGAACTTGTTATTTTTCTGTGATTTTCTGTTTAAACACTGGTTTTAGGACATTCTAACACCTCTTCGCACACCCGGATTAAACATCTGAAGCATGGATAACACAACATGAGGATCCAACACTGAGCAAACCAAGAAGACTTTAGGACAATCCAACGCCTCTTCACACGCCCGGGATTAAACATCTAAAGCATGGATAACACAACATGAGGACCCAACACTGGGCAAACCAAGATTAGGGACAGGTCTGAATTTTATACCATGTTAACAAAAGGGACCTTGTACCTAACTCCAACCCCAAAAGCTAGCACATGTGGTTGGGGACTCCAAAGACCACGTAAGGAGACAATATTCCATTTCCTAAAAAATATCTAAGATGTATAAAAACATGTGCATATCAGATAATTAGACTTTTGGCAATTTACTATCCTACAAATGAGCGTTAATTGTTAAAAAAAATGAAATATGAGAGAAGCCGAAAACACAAATCCGTCCTCACTATCTACTTGACCAAACATATGATGGTAGAAGTGCAACCAGATGATAAAATACTTATCATACATGTGCTTAAGTATTTATAGGTGCAGAATTTCAAAGATGTATCAATTCAATGTGTCAGAGAAGGTCCATTTAAGGGCACCAAGATCATTGACAGTATACAGGACTTAGGTTATACAAGAAATATCATAACACTCCATTTCTGTACAAGAAAGTAGAAGCACCACGTATAAACTAACTCATATTAAAATTTATATGTTATCAATACTTGTCCAGTCCATGTGGAAATTAGGGTAATTGCAATCAGCTACGTATACAACTATTTGACCCATCAGTTATAGACTATTTAATGCTTAACAGTATAATCTAATTGGAAGCAAATAACTACAGAGAATTTATAAACATATCCATGACCATCAAAATATTCCCCAAAAAATAAATGAAGCGCTGGGGAAGAAAGAACAAAAGTGTTAATTAAGCAAAGAAAAATCTAATTTACATTCTGGTATGACAGTGAGCTTACTTTCCATAGCAGTTGTAGCACATCTACATCTATCTTTCCAGGAACTTTGGTGGCAAAAATTCTGGAAATCTCTAGAAGGGTTACTGCCATATCAGGAGTAGCCTAACAATCACACAGCAAAAAGAAAGTAGGACATGTGAGCTCTGATGACTGACAATTTACAAAGATACCAAAAACACGGAATATTTACACATCGATTAACCATAGCATGGAAAAGTCATGAGCTTAAACTTTCATTGACCCATCNATGACTGACAATTTACAAAGATACCAAAAACACGGAATATTTACACATCGATTAACCATAGCATGGAAAAGTCATGAGCTTAAACTTTCATTGACCCATCTCTTTGTTTCTTTTATTGGCTGCATGGACAATAATGCCAAGTTTTTTTTCACAGATCCAAGATTAAGATCAAAAGAAATGCATCTTGATAGGTAAGCATAAGAAAACCTCACCCTAAAATAACTTACAATAGGGCCTAATTAACTATGGTAGAACTTGAATAAACAAAACCTCTCAACAAATGGCTGGACAAAACAACACCTCTCTGCCATCCACAATGGCATCGGAACACATTATAGGAGAAAATGACCTCACACTTCCACAAAAGAACAATGAACACCTCAATATAAAGAACTTCCAGTATAGAAGTAAATATTCGCTTTAGCATCTTTCTAGTTCTTACATCAAAAAGTCTTTAATCATGGGACAGAAGTATAAACTCGTTATCTTTTCTCATCGTGGTGAAAAAGGAAAACGTTATGATGGAAAAAAAGGGTATAATTGGAAAAAGTTTTAAGAATGTTGACATCTTATCACACAAGAAGAAACTAAAAAGTATAAGGCTCCAGAGTGAAATACAGAATAACACTACTTAAAGACAAGATATATAGAGGACGATCACTTAACTCATTTACAAGACAACTAGACAATAATGCAAAGAGTATGCCTTTCCCAGGCCTTAAGTACCTTGAAACGAGCATGAAGTGTTAGCAATATATCATTCACTAACGGTGCTGGCCAAGCTGGATCTGACAATTCTGATGCGATGATGGATTCTAATTCATCAAAGGACTCGTGAGGGCTTTGCATCCATATCAGTGCTTTTATTACCATTGCACGAACATAAACACATTCACATGCAACAGTTGTCCGCACCACCTCCATTAAGGATGCCAATAAGCTTGCAATTGTATCCTTGGCAGCAGTGGCATTAGATAATGAGGAAACTCGGCGTATGCCTAACCAAAAAGGACAAGAACATCAAAAAATTTGGAAGAATCAGAGAGGTGACAGTTCTGGATCCAACAAAGAGAACACGGAGGCCATAGAAGAACTGAGGCTAGACACCAACCATAATACAAGAGAATACTGAGCAATTCCAACTAAATAAAGCCGACAAGTAAAAGCTAGTCTTTACAGGACTATAAAAGCAGCAGGTCATCCACAAAGAAAATCACCTCCAGAAAAGCAGAATCTATAAGTAACAATACGAGGAAAAACAGAATTAATTAATGAAGGCATAAAAAAGATAATTGAACTTGTCAATGAAAGATATTAAAGATCAAGGAAAAGGACAATGACAATAGTAAAGGACAAATGCGCAATTACAGGAGTTGACAGCACAAAACAAAACCAAGCATCTTCATAAACAAATGCACATTTAGCTAACATCGTGCGGATTCTGTTGAAGACATAACTAAATAAATAATAGTGTGATCTCTCTGATAGCTTAAGCTTTTTGATGAGATGGTCACACATTTCAACATGGTGCCTGAGCTAACTAACAGGGTCCTAGATTCACCGCCATCTATTATCAAAAAGAATTTCCACATGCCTTGGCAATGAAAAAGAATCAGGCCAGCACGTGAGATAGCATGACGAAGACATAAAAGTGTGTTCTCTCTATTAGCTAAAGTTTTTAGATGAGATGGTCACACACTATACTAGATTCTAAGATATTGCAAGTCTTCTGAGAAAACTATTCCTCCATTTGAACTTATGTTTACTTTATGCTTTCTAATACATTCAATAATCACGGTGTCACACGTAACACATGTGTATTTGGAGGTCTACCACATGACGAAACCATATCAGGCGATCTTCTCTCATTTTTGTGTGCTACTTGCACCTATCGGATATGATCATTTCAAATCTCGTCAAATCTTGTATGACCCAACATTCATCTTAATATTCACAGTTTTACTACATATAGTGGCCTTAGATGCCCAACATTCCCTCATATGTAGGGTTGCTTGTTTAACAACCATTTATAGAACTTACACTTTACTTTGATTACTATGCTACTATCACATAATACTCATGTAATATTCATCCATTTTTATCATATTATTTGAGTTAAGCGTGTTACATATTCACCTATCATATCATTCACTTGGAATATTTGAGCCTAGATATCTAATTGTTGGTACTTGGTCAATCAGTCAACGCAATCCTGTGTAATCACCTCAAATTCAATCTTTGATTGTAGCTAAACTTGTTAGAATTATTGAAGGACTATGATGTGAATATTTTATATCATCCAGGGAAGGCTAATATCGTAGAAGATTCCCTTAGTCGTAGATCAATGGGAAGTTTAGCGCACTTGAGGCCCGAACAGCTGGAGCTGGTCCGAGAATTGCACTAGTTAGCCCATTTATCCGTCTGAATAGTGGACTCAGAAGACAGTATGGTAGTGATCCAGAATACTGCAGTATCATCCCTGGTTGTAGAGGTAAAAAAGCGACAGTATGAAGATCCTAACCTGGTACAGCTCAGAGATAAATTTCAACAAGGGGAAGTATCAGCTTTTGAGGTAACCGAAGATGGGGTCTTAAGATTTAGGGGTTGCCTCTGCATTCCAGATATGGAAGGACTTCGCCAGCAGATCATGGAAGAGGTACATTATTCTCTTCACCCAGGTTCAAGAAAGATGTATCATGACATAAAAGAGATTTACTGGTGGCCTGGAATGAAAAAGGGTGTAGCCGAATTTATAGCACAATACCCTAATTGCCAGCAAGTAAAGGCTGAACATCAGAGACCCGACGAATTGACACATGAGATAATAATACCTATGTGGAAATGGGAAGCAATTAACATAGATTTTGTGACAGGATTACCCCGTACTAGGCGCAGATTTGATTCTATCTGGGTAATTGTTGATAGATTAACAAAATCAGCTCACTTTCTGCCCGTCAGGACCACCTTCTCAGCCGAGGACTATGCTGAATTGTATATTAGAGAAATAGTTCGATTACATGGTGTCCTGAATTCTATCATTTATGACAGGGGCACAATTTACAGCTAGATTCTGGCAGTCATTTCAGAAAGGCTTGGAAACACAGGTTAATTTGAGTACAACCTTCCATCCTCAAACAAATGGGAAGGCAGAATGTACAATTCAGACGCTCGAGCATGCGCGTTAGACTTTGGAGGTAATTGGGATGAGCATTTACCCCTTATTGAACTTTATTACAATAACAGTTATCATTCAACGATCTAGATGACGCCTTATGAGGCCTTATATGGGCAGAAATGCAGGTCCCTTATCGGGTGGTTTGAAGTAGGGGAGTTAGAATTAGTAGGTGATCTTGGGCAGATTTATATGCCCAAGTGATACTCAAATGCGTCATTTCATCTTGTTTATCTA
>JACEIK010004126.1:3457-37229 GCA_018107945.1 Datura stramonium | reverse complement strand
AGCTAGCCAGGCACCAGATGTGCTTAGGCTCACTAGTTAGCAGTCCAGGTCCTACTAGGGCACCAGGTGCCAGTCATACCCCCCAAGGCGGGGTGTGACAGGTTTTATGATTGAATGGAGTATTTGGGTTGTGATCAAGGGATTTTGAATGAGTTTCGGGGTGGGGGGGATTCAAACATTTTGTGTGTCATTGTTCGAGATGGATCAGAATCTTCCTTGGTGACTGATGTCAAAGCTAGGTAAGACGAGGATCCTATCTTGGTGATGTTAAAGGAGGTCGTTCAGGTGTAGAAGGTAGTGGTCGTCTCCAAAGGGGGAGATTGTGTGCTTCGATATCAGGGTAGTTGGTGTGCTCAGGGTGTTGATGATTCGAGAGCTAGTTCAGTTGCATGGGGTGCCTTTTTCCATCTTATCAGATAAAGGTACTCAGTTTACTTTCCAGTTTTGGAGGTCGTTTCTAAATGGACTTGGTACTCAGGTCAAGCTCAGTACGACATTTCATCCTCAAATTGATGGTCAGGCGGAGCGGACGATTCAAAATCTCGAGGACATTTTGAGAGCATGTGTGATTGACTTCAAGGGTAGTTCGGATGAGCACTTGCCTCTCATTGAGTTTGCGTATAATAACAACTATCATTCCAGCATTCAGCTGGCCTCGTTTGAGGCTCTCTATGGGTGGAGATGTGGATCACCTATTGGTTGGTTTGAAGTCGGGGAAGCTGCGATGATAGGTCCATATTCATTCCATGAGGTCATGGATAAAGTTCAACATATAAGAGACAGGTTGAAAACAGCTCAGAGTCGCCAAAAGTCCTATGCGGATGTGAGAATGAGAGAACTTGAGTTTGAAGTCGACGATTGGATATTTCTAAAGGTGTCTCCCGGGAAGGGGTGGGGAGGTTCGGAAAAAAGGGAAACTCAGTCCCCGTTATGTTGGCCCATAGAGGATTGTGCAACGGGTTGGCAAGGTAGCATATGAGTTGGAGTTTCCCTCAGAATTAGCTTTAGTCCATCCAGTTTTCCATGTATCGCTCTTAAAGAAGTGTTTGGTTGATCCAACTCTAGTTATTCCGGTGGATAGTGTCTATGTGAAAGACAACCTTAGTTATGAAATGGTTCCAGTGGAAAATATTGGATTGTCAAGTTCGAAGGTTAAGGAACAAGAAGTAGCTTCAGTTAAGGTTTCATGGAGGAATCAACATGTTGAGGGAGCTACATGAGGAGCCGAGGGAGATATGATGACTAAATACTTGCATTTATTCTCTTCCGACTCGTACCTGAGTAATAGAACGTCTTACTATCTAACTATCAATAACTAAAGCAAACATAAACCTTACCTGCCCCCATAAGCCGGAAGGTACAACCAACTCAGAATAACCCACTTGGGGCCTCCATAAGCCCTGGTGAGTACACCTCAGTTTATATACCCCTATCCAAGGTCACACTGGTCAACTAATAGCTATAGTCGTCCTACCAATCCCTTGAGTCTGCAACCGAGCCCGCTCGGCTCCTGACTGTAACTGTGTCTGAGTTCGGTGGACTCCTGATATCTGCACCCTAGGCACCAGGCTCAACGGGGGTGTATAAAGCCAACCACGACAAATGAGGTCCTGGGACCCTTTCTTCATCCCTGGCGGATGGCATACTGCTCTGTAAAGCGACGTCATCTCGCCCCTGGCGGGCGACGACACAACTAATAACCCTGGGGTCGGTCATGGAGGCTATACATACATAATCCATCCCAAACTAAAATGGAATACTGGTCTCAGCTAATAAAAACAACTAATCATAATAGAAATGTTGCCGGTACTCTTACTGGGATTCAACTGAGTTATGATGCTAAGAAAACTAACTTGCCGAAGGAAACTGCCTTAACATACCTCGTTCGCCGATATTGATTAAATGGAGAGTTTCATCTTGTATTCAACTGCTCTTCTCAACTGCAATCGTAGTATTAGAAGAATTAGTCTAATTCCAGTACTAAATTCTATGAAAACAATAACTTTATATATAAATATTAACTATTTTTCAACTTGATGAAACACGATCGAAAACTTATAATTTCTCGAGAATTCAAAAGGGAGAAATGCTTACTTTAAGCTTGTGATCATATTGACACTAGTTTGGAGCAATTCCAACAACTTTAGCTCGGCGGAGTTATGATTTGTCGGTGAACTTTGTGAAACTAACTCCGTAGCAATGCTCCCTGTAGCCTTAAATTTCAATACTCGAAGGTAATTTGAATTCAGGCAGCATTTCGTACCGTAAACGGAAGAAATATGCTTTTTTTCTACGTTGGTTTCATCTCCGGCCGTATGGATATATATGAATGAAATTAAAGGTTGAGACTTATGTATACTTGAGGCGGTGGACAGGGGTCTGTGGGACGGACCTTGTCGCGCCAACTTACGGGCGTTCCACGGAGCCATCGCGGAGGGCAGGGTCCGTGCCACGCTGCCCCTTTTGGCAGCTGGCCCAGCCTCCTCCCGCGCGATCCCGACTCCGCGCTCGTCCGACCTTTCCCCAGGCCCCTTTCTTGTACGTATTATATTCTAAAACTCTTAACCAACGTATGAATAGGCCATCAAAACATTAGACACTTACGAGGTGTAACACTTTTCTATATGATTTCCAACATTCGAGAACAAATGTTTCCAAGGGATAGATACTGAAATGCCCCAAAAACCCTATGATCAGACCCGAGAGTGGAAATTGAGAAAATAAGATTTTCTGCACCAGGGCTCAGAACGAGTCATCAAATCACCCGTCGTTTACCTAACGAGTCGTTAAGTAACTCGTCATTTTGTTAACGAGTCGATAAAACACCCATCATTTGTAAAAATCACAATATCCCCTAACGAGTCAGAAAATGACTCGTCATTTGCCTAATAAGCCGTTAAGTGACTCATCATTTTGCTAATGAGTCGGAAAATCACCTGTCATTTGTAAAGATAGGAATATCCCCTAACGAGTCAGCAAATGACTCCTCATTTCCCTAACGAGTCATTAAGTGACCCGTGGTTTGAGCAGCAGTGGGATATTCCAGTGTACTTCACGGATTAAGAAAACGACTCATCATTTTCCTAACGAGTCATTAAGTGACCCATAGTTTGAGCAGCAGTGGGAAATTTCAGTGTACTTCACAGATTATGCAAACGACTCGTCATTTGCCTAACGTGTTGGCAAACGATCCGTGATTTGACTAACGACTCATCATTTCTGGCAGTATGAGATTTTCTATCAAACCATTAAGGGAATTTTTGTAATTTTTAGGCTCCTAAGTCCTAAAATACATCGTTTTAAGCTCAATTAGTAGGGTTTTAAGAGTGTTAAACCTATTCTAAGCCTTATCATTCCATGCATGCAAATTAGAGCTCTTCCTTGGTGGTCAAGCTTGGAGAATTTCTCCAATTTCTCTCCAATTCTCTTTGGGCTATCAAGGAAGTGTGAGAATTAGATCCCTCTAGGTATGTAGGGTTATGAATGGGTTAATTTGTTCACACCCATGCGTAATCTCTCTCTAATTCATGAAATTCTGTTGATAATTCTATAGGGTTTTATCTCAATTCTTATGAAATTCTTATGATCTATCCATGGGTTAATTCCTCTCATGTATAAATTCACGTTTTACGAATCATGGGCAGATTTTAAAACTATTTTAATTAAAAACTTATGGATTTAAATCTCTACAAAACTATGCCCAATTATGCATGTTTTATGGAAGTTCAAGCTATGATTCTACTTTGATGTTGATGTTAATTAACCTATTTTGATTTATGACTTATGATATGATTTCTCTCAAATGATCATCATGAATTTGTGAATATCAAGTATATACATATTTTACAAGTATGCATGAACCTCATGATTAATGACTCTGGCCGATTCTCGGACCTTATTTCATGGCTAGTTCACGTATTTTCAAGCATGTTTATGATTATCATGATTTAACTAGCCCATGAATTTCACGTATGTTATATTATGAGCACACATATGTTTTGGGAGTAGTATTTAACACTGAGTAGGTTCTGGGCGTAGGTTTTACCCCGAATCTTAGAGCTACGTGCCACCATAGGTCACGATGGGACCTCCCTTGAGACTGTCCCCTTTGCCCCAAATGGGCCTTTCATGAGTGATATCACACCTTTTTCATGGTTCTACCCTTGGGAAGGTATGAACACCCTCTCGACTAGGGGTTTACAGGTCAGGTTCCATGTGTGCTCATATGGGGTATGTCGTTATAAGAACCTCCCCCTGTTCTTCATGATTTATGTATGATTATGATTATATACTTTGGCTCAAGTCATGTTTAATAAAGCTTTTCTCTTGTGAGTATGGTTATGAATGTTTTGCAAATGTTTTAGATAACCTTGAGCTTTATGTTGCATTATGATATTTATGTTATAATCACGTTGTCCTACTATTATGAACTTTTATGTATTTTAAATGTTCGTTTTACTTACCTTGCATACTCGGTACATTCCACGTACTAACCGCATACTCTATGCTGTATTGTCTCATGATACATGTCCGAGGGATCTTTCTTAGCAGCATCCTTAGCCCCTACTATCCCACTCAGACTTGTACAGCTAGCATCGGTGAGTCCTCATCCTCCGAGGACATTCAATATTTATGGTTGTTATGTCTTTCTTCAATTTCAGGCTTGTCGAGTTAGTTAGGGTGTTGTCCCATCAACCCATCAGATATGTTAGAGGCTTTTAGACTATACGTAGTAATCAACTTGTCATGTATGATGTGAATTCCGATTCTGATGTTATGTTATGCTTAGACTTCTGCTATAACTATTATGTTAGTTCTTTTGTTTTTATTGATTGAGTTAGATATATGTTCATGCCATGGGTCGACTTGGAATCTCTTGGGGCTCCTTGTCCCGTGTCTTGATTCGGGCCTATGTTTAGTCGTGATAGGTACTCTCTCCTGAGATCGGGAACCACATGGAGCTAAACTCTGGTCTTTCTCTGGCCCTCGGGACTGAGGTGGAGCACTCTCTGTAGGTCGAGCCGATCGTCTGGGCAACTGAACTCCAGAGTTTCCTGTAGACTCTCTATAAGACCTCACAACTCTAGCACTCTTCCTCTGCTCTTGTCCCCTATGAGTATCACAAATTGTGTCAGCCAAACCTTCGGCACTCTGAGCAAAAGCCTAGATCCGTGCAATATCCATGTGCTCTGGGGTAGATATTTCCCAGAAATCACGAGCTATATAAAGCCTTAGCCCTAACACGAACCGATGAACTCTGTCCTCCATCGTCTGAACCAGGTGTGGAGCATACCTTACCAAGGAATTAAACTAAAGGCAATACTCCCGTACACTCATACTGCCCTGCTCCAAGTGTAAAAACTACTCAGCTCGGGCTTGTCGAAGCTCTCAGGTTAGATACTGGCCATAAAGGCATCAGAGAACTCCTCCCACTCAGCTGGCTGTGTATTAGCTCCTCTAAATCGAGCCCAAGCCTCATACCACAAAATAGACACATTCTGAATGCGCCAACTCTACCCCCTCTGTCACTGTTGCGTACATGGCTTTCAACACTCAATGGTCTGATCAATAAAGTCCTGAGGATCCTCACTCGGGTCTGATCTGGTAAATACTGGAGGGCTCAAACTCAAGAACTCGTGGACTCTAGAACTCTAAATTGCTTGACCTCTATGTCCCTCTATCACCTCTAATTGTCACTCCTGTCCAGAAGTAATACGAGCCATCAATTTAATGACTCCCTCATGACCCGGTCCTTCCAGAGAAACCAGAGGTGTCACAGGCGTGGGAGGGTATGCCACTCTATCACCCTCAAGTATTGCTGGTGCTGGAGGAGCTGGAGGTCTATCTGCCACTACTCTAGCTGGGGGAGGGGGAACTGTAACACCTGGGGCAAGGGACTCGCTCTAAGCCTCTAACCTTTTCCCCTGATCCACTGGAGGGAGAATGGTACCATCTCTTGCAGCTGTGCCAATCAACCGCATCCTCCTCATCACAGGCATACTTTGAAACAATAACATGACTCAGATATCATAATACTTATGACCTCGCTTTATAGCACGAACTATTAGTAAAAGAAGTGAAACAACTCTTAAATGCCCTGTAGCCTACTGATTATAAGTATGGTGCACAACATACCCATAAGCAAGACTCTACTAGACACGGCTTAGTGGACTCCCTGGGACACGACTTCACTCTGATACAAAGTCTATCACGCCTCAAAACTGGGGCAGGGCGCGACTGGCACTCGATTCTGAAGAGATCGAGAAATCGGCTATATAGAGTCTGAACTGTAACCCTTAGACGATTTGGGCCACCTGTCACAGTCAACTATACATAGAAATGGACCGACTAGGTCACAATAAACATGACAAGATAAATGCCAACAAGGGCACAATAATATCTAAAAAGAACTGCAGAAGCCCAGCTAGGCCACAAAACACACTGGAACTGAACAACTGTACAACTAATCCACAAAAGTCACTAAAAGTGTAAAACAATACTGAATGCACGGGATAGGGCCCCGACCTACCCATCTGTACAACAAAACTTAGAATGACCAAACAAAACATAGGCTCCTGACAAAGGGGAGCACACCAACTCTGCGCTAGATTAGAGCTCCTACTGAATCGGTCAATCTAAGCTCCTACCTACACCTGGAACACAATTGTAGAGTCCCCAAGCGAAGAGACATCAATACAAAGAAATCCACTGGTATGTAAGACTGAAAGTTGTAAATAAAGCAATGTCAAAGATAAACTGAACTAGAGAAGGGAATAGTTACTACTTGATACTCTGGAACCTGTCAACATAAACAATGGAAAATAATAGTTGAACATAACTCAAAATATAGGGTAGAGAGATAATCTGTAACTCTGTAACTGACTACCCTATATGTAGATTTTGTGCATGAACATAGCATAACTAACTTATATGCCAACACTTTCGATACTAGGACCGGAGTTTATGAGAATTGACTCAGTGGTGACCTGATACTTGGACTAGGATTTAAGTATGACTTCTTGATACTTGGACAAGGACTTTAAGAGTTTCCTAACACTTGGTCCAGGACTTTACGGCCGACCTAATACTTGGACCAGGATTTTAATACATATTTCCTCACAAATTCAACCATCTGATACCTAGACTAGAGAATGCGTGCAGCATCACTCCGCGACATCGCACAATCATCCATCTAATACTTAGACCAGAGAGGGCGTGTGGTAAACAATGCAAATCATGCCAATGAGCAAATTGATACTGAGACCAGCAACTAAATAATGCAATATACATATGACCAGATAACGGGTCCAACTCAGAGGACCAACTAGACATCATACCCCTAGCAGCTGACACAAGGGGACATAGAACATAACTTGACTTGAAAGCTTAATCATGAACATGAGACTTGAGGAACATGGCACTGGACCTCGCTTACGGGTTTTTAGAACCATATTTGGATACTTAGATCCAACTTTGGATTACTTGGACTCCACATAAGTACTTGGATTCACTTTATGAAGCTTCTCTCAACTTGAACTCAACTTAGAGTGCTTATGGATACTTAGCGTCACTGTTCGCTACTTTAGCACCTGATAACTTGATAACTTACCAATACCTTAAGGAATAGGAGTTATGGAATTTCTATACATGAAGATAGGTAACCATAACGAGGAATCGCTAGGTTGGGACACTCGTTTATCCTTCGAATCTTAACATTCATTCTTAGCGTATGTTGTTCTCACATCGTCGTCTTAGCTTCAATTTCTAATTCCACAAGGTGACCAGAACCTTATACGTGATCAATATATCATATATTTACATAATGTAAAGGATTAGCTAACAATGCCCATGCTGAGGGGTCTCCAACTTGATGTAGAACTATGACAACAATCAACACGATATCACACTTTAAATGCCTCACTTAGGCTATACATAATCANATATGCTGAGGGGTCTCCAACTTGATGTAGAACTATGACAACAATCAACACGATATCACACTTTAAATGCCTCACTTAGGCTATACATAATCACAACATTTAACCACAATAAAACATGAAATTTTAAATTCTTAAATGAATCTTGACATACTACCTCAAGACTTGTAAAGAGGTTGTTGTCTCATTCAATTCACAACGCACGAATCGTGCTTAAAAGAACAACGGATGGGGTGCCTTACATACCTTTCTTTCGGACGAACATTTCCTACTTCAAAGGTCAGCTCTTAACCTTCCCAATCTCTTGAACTTATAGGCAAGTATTAATCCTAATTTGTAACACAAAATGGAGTCCAAAATAACTCGCCAAAGGCAGGCACAATAGCAACAACAACACACGACAGTATCAACAACATTTTAGTTATTTTCTCTACTAGTTTTCACTAACTTTCGAGGGAGAAAACAATTGAGAACTTTACCTCACTTATGCTGTAATTCTTCCACTTAAACCAAAGTATATTTTGAGCCAAAAATACTTTAAAAATCCTAATAAAAATTAGAAAAAACATAGCTCAAAAATAGTTTATCGACAGCTTACTTGGCTGTCAATTTCCAACTTTTTGCTTGCAATTTGAGGGGTTTAAAGAGGGTTAAATCCTTACCTTCCTCCTTGGATTCAATCCTTATTCAAAGAGGAGTATATAGTCAGCATAATAAGACTTTAAAATGCAGAAACTTCTCTCCAAAATGTTGCCTTAACAAGCTCCAAAAACAGCCTTTAGCTCACCTTGCACCTTTGGAAACTAACTCTTACTTGTCTTTTGATTTGATTGAACTTAGCTTGAGGTTTCCTCTTCAATTTTTCCTGCTCTAACTACTGGAGAAGAGAGAGAGATAAGTCTCTGAGTAAGCTGGTCGATTTTGAATAGGATGAAAATGTTTTTCACAACCAAAAATCTGATTCTTAAATAGTTAGGGCGGTGGAGGCGCTAGGGCGTCATGCCCTCGTTACTTCTCTGGATGCTTCGGTAAGATACCCATAACTTCTTAGTCCGAACTCCAATTGATGAGAGGTTTGTTGTTCTAAAAACTAGACTCAAAGACCTTTAATTTAATAGGCCGTGGGGCTTCTAATTCATTATGTATTAGGAGATATGGTCATTTAAAATTTACCCTTACTTATGAACTTTACATACTCTTTTTTTTCCATTCGTACACATTTTCCTCGTCATCTACGATCAATATACAATCCGTACTTCCCTTAATATAGCATACAAACATCAAATGATCACCAAATTTTTTTGGAGTATAACAGTTTTTTGACAGTGGGTAGGTGAATCGTCAATATCTTAACAATGGTTGGGCAGTGGGAGACCATGGAAATTTCATCATTATCCAAACCCGGTGCATCCCAAACTGTCAAGTTTCATGGATTCAGATCTAGGTAGACCTTTGGGCCTGGCACTAGACTTATGTGTCAAAAGCCCAGGGTATTTGGGAATAAAACTACTTCATCAGATCACAACCGAGAGCATAGTTAGTGTCATACTGTGTCTAAGTCAGATCCTACATGTCGCTTCTTCCACATGTCCTATGATTTGCTTCTCATATGTCAGATTTTCATCCTATTTATATTATACCCCCACTTCCCGTACAACTATGTAATTGATATCGGGAAGTGGAAGAGTTTATCCATTTTTGGTGGAAAAACAACGTGAAAAGACTTATGACACCATCGAATAGATAGACACTTGTTTGTATTTAATGCTCCACCATTTTTCAATTTTCTTTATTAATGATGACTCGCCTTTTTATTTAAACTCATGAAACTTTCTTCAACTTCCATTGTTTCCTTTCTAAAGTTCCCCGCTTCAAATCAACACGTCCTTTTTAACCATTGATCAAATTTGACCCATTATGTCTTAAACTCAAAATTCTGCAACTCCTGTGACTGTAACCCCTCCTTTTATTTTAGATGAAGGGCGAGATGTAGAGAGAACTCCCCTACCGAGTCACCACAATGGGAGGGCCACTACTAGTAGTCCATCAGAAGAAGTCAATGAGTAAGCATTGGTCACTGACATCCTTCCAAGAACCCTCATGTTTTCTAGTGATCGTTAGAGTCATAGATGTAGAAAGGCGATAGAAGGGTACAACTCTTTAGTGAAAAAAATATCTCCCACGTATGAAGCTGGATTGCGATTGGGACGACAGTGTGAAATGGGATTGCAATCAGGATATCAACATCGTGTCCGTAGGCACATGAATCACCCATCATGTTGTTAGTTTTTCTTTGATTTATATGTATCTGTTTACCATTGGTTTCGGATTTCCTATCCCTAAGATTGTTGAAAAATTCTGTCGAAGATATCAAATTTGTTTGGCTCAGTTTGCTCTGCAATTTTGGAGGCTCGTAAGATGCATTTACCGCTTGGCCGATTGGGATAGTTTGGACTTCTATATATAACACTTGATTTATTTGTATTCCCCTTGATTACTCAGGTTAGCTTCATCTACTTGATCCCCCGGGGCAAACTAGGGTGGGTGACCAACATTAAAGATGATTTCATCGAAAGTAATATGAAAAGTTAATATCCATTCCTATGGAATGATTATATCGATTTGGGCCTCCCCCATTCCTGGAATCATGGGGACCCTACCGTAAGATCCGTGAACCATAGTCATTTCCTTCATTTAATTTTCCTTTATTTTTGTTGGCCCCCTTTCCAGATGCTTATCACATTTGTTTTGCATCTGTTTTACCTATCAAAGTACTAGATATTACGAATTGGGTAGGGGTGATCCTCCAGGTTTCCATCAAGGAAGATAGGACATGGAAGCCCATGTTTCCCAGCTTGTCTACGGGAAAAAACTATGATAAGTGATCATGAAGGAGCTTTCCATCTTTTTGGTACTTTATCACTATATCTCCTCTAAATCTTAAGGATCCTCACAGGTTTAACTAGTAAGAAATCCTTGGTCTGACCACCTCCTCCATACAAAGTTGCTTCTTCAAGTATTCAAAGCCTTGCACTAGGTGTTGCTGCCAACAAAAGGCATGCTTCTCCTGTGATCTCTAGTTTGCGAAAAGAATGAGAGCCTCAAAATCTGGGATCCAAAGTGCGGATAGCTCTCGCATAATTTTACATTGTTGGGTGAGTAAAACCTTATTGGGGGGAAAACCTAAGTTGGTGGCAGTGGAGAATAACAATGAGAATGAGAGAGACAAGGCCCCAATAGGTGAGACGGTTTTTCCCAGGCTAGGAACGGCTATTGAGGCACAATATTCATGTTTTTGGCTGACCTTGAGGGGTCAAGTAGTTTCAAAGTCCCAAGTTGTGCCTGCATACATAGTTTGATTAATGATTTAGAGATGTTGGAGGGTTGTCGTTCGACCAAACATGTAGGGGTCAACAGAAATGGTCGGGGTTGATTATATACTTGGGTCCCTCCCTAGGGAACCAAATATTTACAAAATTCGAAAGCGGACTATTTGGACCCGACCTCCCATTGAGTTATGGTTGATATCCTTGTGAGAGTTGATCTGCTGAGAGGCCTTCTGCTATCAGTGCACCTTTTAAAGAACTTGATTGGCCCTATGAAGAGGGAAAAGTCGGTCTTTGAGGGTTCTTTCAATCAACTGACAACCTCCATTCTCCAGGTAAATATTAGTGTAGCTAGACATGTTTTATCAGCAATATTTCTTGACCTTCTCTTCCTTCTATTTTATTTGCAATCTACCTAGCAGTCTCGACAACCTGCAAGAGTTGGGGATCAAAAAGGCGAGCTTGCTACATGTTCCAACTACATAAAGCATTTGAAATCCTTAGTGGATGTGCTATGGACGAAGGCGATGGAGGGAGAGAATGCCGAGCTTCAGGTTAGTAACAACATGCTTTAGGAGGAGAGGATTTCCTTGGCCCAACAACTGGGGTTTATACAAGTAGAGTTATGGGAACAGGAGCTTATAATACCAGCTCTTACTACTACCAACAAAGAGCTACATGGGGTAGTTCTGTTGAGTGCAAATAAATGTAAGATCCTATGATAAGAGGTGGCTCTGCTACAAGAGGATTTATCATTGGTCCCCGAACCTTGTGATCAGAATGGGGCTAACCAAGAGCATTTAATGATCAAACTTAAGGTAGTTCAGATACAATGCAAAGCCTATGAGTATGTGTCCCATACTATTTTATCAAGGTAGAACAATCTATAGTTTATTGACTCTAAAATAATTGATTATGTATAAAGTTGTCACCTAATTATTAAGAAAAATCAAGAAACCTATTAACTATTGACATTATGACTCAGAATTGGTCTATGAAAACCAATTTAGATTCTATATAAAGGTTTAAGTTATTACAAAGTAAAGGTATTCGACACCCTTTAGAATTCACCAAAATATAGGTCCCGACTAGACTCATTTCATCAAAGGGGAGGAGGTAAAATTAGTTTTTTCAAGTATAAATATGTACAAGAAAATAAAATATGTAAAAAAGAATAATGAAGAATATATGTATAAAGAATGTAGAATCATATATATGAGAATGTATAAAACAATGTACATATGAAAAGAATATACACTAGTATATATGAAAGATTATAAAGAATATATATTTATGTATATAAAAAAATGTGTGTGTGTGTGTATAATATACAAAAAGAATGTATAAAAGAAGTGTAAAATAAATATATACTGTTAGTATAGAAAATGTATATCTGTTTGTGCAAAAAATGTATAAAAAGAAGGGATTAGGGTCAAATTTATCCATCTACTTTCATTTATTAGCTAACTTCATCCTTTGTTATACTATCTAGCTAAATTACACCCCCGCTGTTATGAAACTTAACAAATATACCCTTATTTTTAACGATTATATACTATGACTTTTTAAAATCATACATGGCCTGGCATTTGAGTGAGATGGATGCCACGTGGCATGCCACTTTAGTGCCGATGTTTATTCTTTTTTTCATTTCAATTTTTTATTTTTTTATTTTCTTTTTTTACTTTTTCCTCTTCTCTTCTGGCTTTTCTTGTACAATCTTTGATGTTTTTTCCCTTTCTTTTCTTCTTAAAAACGACATACAATAACTTGAGTTTTCAAGTTCACTGCTCTGATGAACTCCATCTCCGACAAACCATTGCTCTTGGTAATTGAGATGATAAGAGTTGTATCTTGGCCGGGTAGCCTGGAGAGGTTGCAGGCTGCAGTCATTGCGATTTTCGATAAACTCATTGCTTGGTTAAATTGAGATCTGAACCTTCATTAATTGAGGAAAAAAATCCAAATGGTCCTTAATGTACAAGGGTCTGATAGTTTTGGACCTTGATATATACTCCTTATCACAAATCGTCCTTACTGTTTGATAAAAATGAATAATTTTTTTCTATAAACTAAGGGCTAACTAAAGACCTTTTCTCCTGTTCTTGCTGCTATTGGATTGTTTTATGAACCAAACAACAAGAAATCAATGAAAGAAAAGGTAGGATTTATGGCTGTGATTTTAGTGCCTTCTTTTTATTTGAGCAATTGGTTTGGCTGTTGAGATGATAAGAGCCGTACCTTGGTAGGGTAATGTGGGAAGGTTACAACCATGGTGGTTTCTCATTAAACCCAATGGTATATTTGTGTAAATTTCCCAACAACAACCCTCCCGTTTGTCACGCCCCACCTTGGGAGGCATGACTGACACCTAGTGCTATAGTGGAATCTGGGATAACCTAGCTGGCCTGGTGCACTTCTGGTGCACACTTATAACTTAATTCAAAAATTCGACGAGCTATATCTTGGCTGTAAATACAGCCTCTAGCCGACAAGGCCACCGGTAATAGAAGACAGCAATCCAACAACAATGCTATAACAGGGATTCTATGCGGGCCGACAAGACCACTATGCTGTCTAGTTATAATTGAATAAAATCAGACAACTAAAACTACGCTATAGCCGACAAGGCTGCTAACTAACAGCTAACAAGGCCCCGCACGACCATCACACGAGATAAAACATACATAGGCCCTACACGACCAACCACAAAAACTAATCACTGGAAATCTGTAGCCTGCAAGCCTCTAAGAGTGGAATAATGATTGAGACAGGGCCCCGACTTACCCCTAAGATGTACAACAAAAGAACAAACCTTCTCTAAGTATCAACTCCAGAAGAAAGGAGCTGAATGCACTGTTAACCCAAGCTAATGACTAAGATTGTCCCGAACCACGTCTATCCGCACCTGTAGGCAAGTAATACACCGCCCTAAGGATGGGTGTTAGTACAATATGTATTGAATATGTAAGGCAATAAAGTAATAATTTATGGAAATTTAATAAGCTGAAGTAAACATGAAGATGGGTAAGAAGTTAACTTGAGAAATATTACCGTCTGAACTATCTAACTAACATGTATATAAATACAAACAAGAACCTAGCCGGGCCTCCATAAGTCTGGAAGGTACAAACAACATAGAATAACCTACCTGGGTCCCCATAAGCCCTGGAAAGTACAAACAATGTACACTTATGCTATCTGGCTACTAAAGGTTCGTAAGCATACTGTAACTCAGGATTTGCTCATTTTCTAAAGCTGTATCTGAGCCTAATAGGCTCCTGTAGCTGTGTCTGTGTCTGAGCTGTGTAACTGGACCCCGGCCTTGGCTCGACTATGGGTCATGATTTAATCTCTAATAACTGGACCCCAAGCCTTGGCTCGACTATGGGTCATAATGTGATGGCAGTAACTGGATCCCCAACCTTGGCTCGACTATGGATCATACTGTAACTGCTGTAACTGGGCCCCGAGCCTTGGCTTGACTATGGGCTATAATGTAAGCTATGAAACTGGATAAGACCCTCATGGACTCACTCTCGTCCCCCCGGATATCATACAGCTCCTGCGAGCATAACCCTATAAGCAACAACATTCAAGCCCAGAATATCATATACAACCATCAAGCTGGCTAGGGTTAAATCTGGCGAGGGTTACTATATCATAGTTATCGTCTCAACTCAATTCATAATAGTTGACCACATTAGGTTTACTCTGAAGTGCTATAAATACACGAGTCCTACTAACTTTACGACGAACGTAACTTTTCGAAAAGGATAGCCTTATATACCTCGAGTGTCGACTTTCATTTAATTGGCGAGTTTCAACTTGTAACCGGTGGTTCTATTGAACTGTAGCCCTGATACTGAGAGAATAGGGCTAATTTCAATACTAAATTCCGCAAATAACGATAACTTTCGATAATAATAGCAACTATAATTCAACTTTGAATAACTCAGCCGAAAACCTATAATTTCCCAAGAGTTCAGAAGGGAGAAATGCTTACCTAATGCCTGTGGCCGTTTAGAATTCAATTTGGAACAATTCTGACAACTTCTACTCGGCGGAGCTCTGGTTTGCCGAGCGAATTTTCAAGAAATAACTCCGTAGAAATGCTTCCCGCAGGCTTAAGACTTGTTACCTAAAGTTAATTTGCATTTAGACGGCGTTTGGTAGTGTAATCAGATGAAAACTCGATGAACTCTCCGTACTCTCTCTAATTTGGCTGTGGGTTCTCTTTTCAAATGAAAGGAAATTGAACTAAGGGACTATATATAAATACATGGGCGATGGCACAGGGGCCCCTCACGCTAGCCAAGGTGCCAACCTTGTGCCGTGCTGTGCCTCCCATAGCGCCAACAGGCCTGGCGCTCCGCGCTGGCCCCTCACGGCCAAGCCTCGCCCGACCTTGCTTCTGTGGCTTTTTCCACACACTTCAAGCTCTCCTTACCCATCATAAATCCACTCACATGCCTACTAACCGTTAACATTTTATGGGGTGTAACATCCTCCCCCCTTAGGAACATTTATCCTCGAATGTCATCCTCAGGTTTAAAGGAGTTAATCAATTAACCAACACTTAGAAAAATTTCGGCAGAGTCTCCTCTGTAATATGGACTATCTGGAAACCTGAAACGCAGAAAAGTCCAACATAGGCGCCTCACAAGATGCTATAAATAGCTATTTCACCACCAAGAGGTAGCTCACTAAACAATACTGATAACATAAGTAGTAAAATAACAACTGAATAACAACATCACCTTAACTGCATAATCTGAATCAATCCTGGAACAAGTGAGGATATATAGACCTCAGGTCGTCCTCAGCTTATCTCTTTTTTTATTTTTGATCCTCCACAATACTTTAACGGAGGCTACATCTTTGGTTCTCAGTCTACGAACTTGCCGATCTAGTATGGCAACTGGGACCTCTTTGTAGGCTATCTCCTCCGTGATTTGAACGTCCTCAACTGGCACAACTCGGGATGGGTCTCCTATGCACTTTCGCAACATAGACACATGGAAGACTAGGTAAACAAACTCTAATTCTAGAGACAACTCTAATTCATATTCCACTTGGCCTATCCTTCGGAGGATTCTATATAGTCCAATAAATCTAGGGCTAAGCTTGCCTTTCTTGACAAATCTCATCACGCCCTTCATCGATGACACTTTAAGGAATACCCAATCGTTAACATTAAATTCCAAGTCTCTACGCTGCACATCGGAGTAGGACTTTTAACGACTCTGGGATGTCAGTAACCGCTCATTAATAAGTTTCACTTTCTCTTCTAACTGATGAATCATATCAGGCTGGACTAACTCTACCTCTCCTACCTCGAACCATCCGATGGGGGACCTGCATTTCTGCCCATATAATGCCTCATAAGGTGCCATCTATATTGTAGAATGATAACTGTTATTATATGCAAATTCAATAAGGGGTAAATGCTCATCCCAGCTTCCTCTAAAATCTAGCACAAACGCTTGTAACATATCCTCGGGCGTCTGAATGGTGCGCTCTGCCTGCCATCTATCTAGAGGTGGAAGACTGTACTCAAATTAACTTGTGTCCCCAAACCTTTCTGAAATGATTGCCAAAATCTAGCTGTAAATTGTGCCCCTCTATATGAAATGATAGATGCTGGGACACCGTGCAATTAGACTACCTCTTTAATATATAGCTCGATGTAATCTTCAGCTGAGAATGTAGTCCGGATTGGCAAAAAGTGAGATGATTTCTTAACCTATCAACAACCACCCAAATAGAGTCGAATTTGTGTCTGGTACGGGGTAGTCCTGTCACAAAATCCATATTAATTGGCTCCCATTTCCACATAGGTATAGCCATCTCCTGAGTTAGGCCGCCAGGTTTCTGATGTTCCGCTTTCACCTTTTGGCAATTAGGACACTGCACTATGAATTCGGCTACGCCTTTCTTTACTTTAAGCCACCAGTATATCTCTTTTATGTCATGGTACATCTTTGTTGGACCTAGATAAAGAGAGTAATGGGAGTAACATACCTCTGCCATAATCTGCTGGAGGAGCCCTGCTGCATCTGGAACACAGAGGCGACCTCTGTACTTCAAAACCTCGTCTCCGGTTACCTTGAAGGCTGATAATTCACCTTGTTGAATCTTATCTCTGAGTACTGCTAAGTTGGCTAGCCGGTGCAATTCTCGGGCCATTTCCCCCTATTATGGTCTCAAATGTGCTAAACTGCCCATGGATTTGCAGTTGAGGGCATCAACTACGATATTGGCCTTCCCTGGGTGATACAAAATGTTCACATCATAGTCTTTCAACAACTCTAGCCAACGGTGCTATCGTAAATTCAGCTCTTTCTGTGTGAAAATGTATTGGAGGCTTTTATGATCAGTAAAAATGTCCACATGCATACCATACAAGTAATGCGTCCATATTTTTAAGGGGTGAACCACAACAGCTAACTCCAAATCGTGGGTGGGATAGTTCTTTTCATGTTTTATCAATTGCCTTGACGCATACACAATTATCTTCCCGTGTTGCATCATAACACACCCTAACCTGACACCTGAAGCGTCACAATATACAGAAAAACCTTCTAAACCTTCTGACAAAGCTAACACTGGTGCTGATGTCAATCTCTTTTTTAATTCCTGGAAACTCTGCTCACAGACCTCGATCCACTAAAACTTAGCTGCTTTCTGAGTTAATTTAGTCAAAGGTGCTGACAGGGTAGAAAATCCTTCCACAAACCTTCTGTAATACCCGGCTAATCCCAAGAAACTGCGAACCTTTGTTGGAGTCGTAGGCCTAGTCCATGTCTTTACTACCTCAATTTTCTATGAATCAAGTTGAATACCAGCCTCTGATACAATGTGGCCCAAGAAAGCTACAAAATTTAACCAGAACTCATATTTAGAAGATTTTGCATATAGCTGGCAGTCTCCGAGGATCTAAAATACTACTTGCAAATGATTTCGGTGTTTTGCTTCTGAGGGAGAGTATACCAGAATATCGTCAATGAATACTATCACAAATAGATCTAAATATAGCGTGAAGATACTATTCACTAGGTCCATGAACACTGCTGGTGCATTGTCAACCCGATTGACATAACTAGAAACTCAAAATGACCATACTTGGTCCTAAAAGCCGTCTTCAGGATATCTTTCTCCCGAACTTGAACCTGATGGTACCTAGATCTCAAGTCAATTTTGGAAAAGTATTTTTCCCCTTGAAACTGGTCAAATAAATCATCTATCCTTGGTAGAGGATATTTATTCTTAATAGTAACTTTATTCAACTATCGATAATCTATACACGTGCGTAGGGATCCATCTTTCTTCCTTACAAATAGAACTGGGAAGTTCATTTGGGAACACATCTGGGAACTCATTAACCACTGGAATAGACTGGAGAGTCGGGGATTCTGCTTGCATATCCCGAACCCTAACAATATGGTAGATACAACCTTTTGCTATCAAATTTTTCACCCGTAGATAGGATATGAACTTACCTTTTGGTGAAGTTGTATTACCTCTCTACTCTCGCACTACCTCTCCTGGGAAATGAAATCAGACAATTCTGGTCCAACACTCTATAGTGGAATAACAAGGTGCCAGCCAATCCATACCCATGATTACATCAAAATCAATCATTTCTAGTTCTACTAGATCTGCTAAGGTCTGATGACCAAAAATCTCTACTGTAAAACCCCGGTAAATTCTTTTAGCAATAATAGAGTCACCGACAGGTGTAGACACTGAGAAGGGTCGCTGAAGCAATTCTGGCACTATATTAAACTTTCAAGCCACTAACGGAGTAACATACCACAAAGTGGAGCCCCGATCTATCATGACATAAATTGAGTGAGAGAAAACATCTAATATACCTGTCACACCATCTGGCGACGACTTTTACTCTTGTCGCCCCAGTAGTCCATATGTGCGATCCTGACCGCTGCCTGAACTGGATGCCTCGGATCTACCTCGGCCTCTATCGGCTGGAGCTGAGGGCCTGCACCCTGTAGAAGGTGCTGGGGCATATGAACCTACTGAGGATCTATTCTGCTGGTCCTAACCTCCCCGGCATCTAGCCTGGCAATCTCTCATTATGTCTCCCTCCTTTCCACAGGAATAACAGGTGGTGGAACCATACCTGCATCCCCCCGGATGTAGCCTATGACAGGTACTGCAACGTGGCACCGTTGGTCCTATCTGGTCTAGCCCCCTCTACTGCTGTGAGCCTGACACTCGTGAACTCTCGCCGGGACCTGACTGCCCGCAACGATTCGATTTTCTGCCCTGCTACTACTGGAACGGGGGATTAGGTGGACTACCTGATGAACGAGGCCTGGGCCCACCCTGAAAGTCTGCCTGAAAATCTGCGGGTCTAGCCCTCCGATGCTGTTCCTGACCTTCCCTTTCCATGACGTATTGACGCTGGCTGAGCTCCTCTATATTCTGAGCAAAGGCCTGGATCCGCGAGATATCCATATCCTCTTTTAGTGTGGCTGTAATGCAAGACTCCACATATTTTGGCATAAGTCCCATAATAAACTGGTGCACCCTGGCCGGCATAGTATCGACAAACGAGGGAACATATCTGTCTAAGGAATCAAATCTCAATGCATATTCCTTGACACTTATTCTGCCCTGCTCCAGATGCAAAAACTGCTCTAGTCTGGCCTTCCGGACCTCTCGGGGCAAATAGTGGTCTATAAAAGCCTTAAAAAAGCTAAGCCACATAGGTGGAGGTGCATCTCCACCTCAGATCTTTCCCAACTCTCATACCACAAAACAGCTAAATCTCGCAATCCGAATACTTCTAATTCAACTGATTCTACGGATGAGGCATGCATAACCCTAAATATTATATGTAGCTGATCTATGAAGTTTTGGGGGTCTTCTCTATGATCCGTCCCTGTAAACTGTGGGGGGCTCAAAGTAAGGAACTCATGGACTCTAGAACTACTGGGACCCTTAGTGGGCTCAATGGCAGTTGGTACTACTGGTTGAGGCTGACGCTGGGCAGCCATAATCTAAACTAATATATAGAATGCACCCCTGAGCTCTTGATCTGATGGCACAAGAATGGCTGGGGGTGGTACTAGTGTATCTGTTGCCCTAAAGGGCCTTAAGTGCGGCTGTGAGTGCTGGGGAGATCGAGGTGACGTCTAACTGTCGCCCTCAGATCGCTGACTCTTACTGGGCCCCCTACTAGTGCCCTCTCCTGCTGCCACATCCAATTCTTGACCAGTCGCAGTCCGTCGTGTGTCAGACATTTCTGTGTAAATAAGTAGAATAACATGAGTTTAAGGAGTTAACCTATACAACAAAACTCTATAGAACGACTGGAGGAGAAAGAAGAGTAACCACACAATTATGCCTCGTAGCCTCCTGTCTATAGAATGTGGTGCACAACATACCCATAGACAAGACTCTACTTGACATGACTTGCAGACTCCCTGGGATACGACCGGATCTGATACCTAGTTTGTCACGCCCCACCTCTGGAGGCATGATTGGAACCTAGTGTCACACTGGGATCTGGGCTAACCTGGATGGCCTGGTGCACTTCTGGTGCATGCCTATAACTTAATTCAAGAAATCGTCGAGCTATATCTCGGCTGTAAATACAGCCTCTGGCTGACAAGGCCACCTGTAATAGAAGATAGCTAACCAACAACAATGCTATAACAGGGATCCTATGCGGGACGAAAACACCACCATGCTGTCTAGTTATAACTAAATAAAATCAGGCAACTAAAACTATGCTATAGCCGACAAGACTGCTAACTAACAGCTAACAAGGCCCCACACGACCATCACATGATATAAAACATACATAGGCCCTACACGACCAACCACAAAACTAATCACTGGAAATCTGTAGCCTACAAGCCTCTAAGAGTGGAATAATGATCGAGACAGGGCCCCCACCTACCCATAAATTGTACAACAAATGAGCAAACCTTCTCTAACTATCAACTCCGAAAGAAAGGAGCTGAATGCACTGCTAACCCCGGCTGATGACTAAGATGGCCCCAAACCGCGTCTATCTGCACTTGTAGGCAAGTAATGCAGTGCCCTAAGGATGGGTGTCAGTATAATATGTATCGAATGTGTAAGGCATTAAAGTAATAACTGAATGAAATTGAATAAGCTGAAGTAAACATGAAGACGGGTAAGAAGTTAACCTGAGAAATATCAACGTCTGAAATATCTAACTAACAGGGATGTTAATACAAATAAGAATCTAGTCGGGACCCCATAAGCCTGGAAGGTACTAACAACATAGAATAACCTACCTGGGCCCCCATAAGCCCCGACAAGTAAAAACAATGTACACTTCTGCTATCTGGCTACTAAAGGTTCGTAAGCATACTGCAACTCAGGATTTGCTCGTTCTCTAAAGCTGTATTTGAGCCTGATAGGCTCCTGTAGCTGTGTCTGTGTCTGAGTTGTCTGGGCTGTGTAACTGGACCCCGAGCCTTGGCTCGACTATGGGTCATAATGTGACTGCTGTAACTGGATCCTGAGCCTTGGCTCAACTATGGATTATACTGTAACTAGGCCCCGAGCCTTGGCTCGACTATGTGCTATAATAAAACTATTGTAGTTGGACCCTGAGCCTTGGCTCAACTATGTGTCATAATGTAAGATATGAAACTAGATACGGCCCTCACGACCTCACTCTGGTCCCTCCAGACATCATAACACTCTTGTGAGCATAACCCTATAGGCAACAAAATCAAAGCCCCGGATATCGTATACAACCATCAAGCTGGCTAGGATTAAATCTGGCGAGGGCTACTATATCATCGTTATCGTCTCAACTCAATTCATAATAGTTGACCACAATAGGTTTACTCTGAAGTACTATAGATACACGAGTCATACTAACTTTACGAAGAGCGTAACTTTTCAAAAAGGATAGCCTTACATACATCGAGTGCCGACTTTTATTTAACTAGCGAGTTTCAACTTGTAATAGGCGGTTCTATCAAACTGCAGTGATACTGAGAGAATGGGGCTAGTTTCAATACTAAATTTGGCAAATAATGATAACTTTCGATAATAATAGCAACTATAATTCAACTTTGAATAACTCGGCCAAAACCTATAATTTCCCGAGAGTTCAGAAGGGAGAAGTGCTTACCTAATGCCTGTGGCCATTTAGGATTCAATTTGGAACAATTTTGACAACTTCTACCCGGTGGAGCTCCGGTCTGCCGAGCAAATTTTTTTGAAATAATTCCGAAGAAATGTTTCCCGTAGGCTTAGGACTTGTTACCTAAAGTTAATTTGCGTTTAGACGGAGTTTGGTAGCGTAATCGGATGAAAACTCGATGAACTCTCTCTAATTTGGCCGTGGGTTCTCTTTTGAAATGAAAGGAAATTAAACTAAGGGACTATATATAGATAAATGGGCAGTGGCAGAGGGGTGCCTCGCGCCGACCGCCAACCCTGTGTGGTGCCGCATCTCCCATAGTGCCAACAGGCCTAGCGCGCTGCGCTGGCCAGTGCATTGCCGGCTACGTCACTCTGCCCCCTCACGGCCTAGACTTTCCTGGCCCTGCTTTCGAGGCTTTTTCCACACACATCAAGCTTTCCTTACCCGTCACAAATCCACGCGTACGCCTACTAATCGTTAACATTTTACGGGGTGTAACACCTATGGTATATTTGTGTAAATTCCCAACAAAAAAAATAATTCGATTGCCATTGATGGAGAAGATTCCATCTTTTTCCAAAGAGGCAGTGATGATATTGCGGATTCTGGATTGAAAATTCGGGCATGGAAAAAACCCGACTTGTATCTTGGTGGGGCAAAAAAATAAAAAATTGAAATGAAAAAAGAATAAACACTTGGCACTGAGGTGGCATGCCATGTGGCATCCACCTCAGCCAAATGTCAAGCCACATGTGATTTTAACAAGCTATGGTGGACAACCATTAAAAATAAGAGTATATTTGTTAAGTTTCATAATGGCGGGGATATATTTAGCCAGATAGTATAGTGGAGGACAAAGTTAGCTAATAAATGAAAGTAGAGGTAAATTTGGCCTAATCCCTAAAAAGAATATAAAAGAGGATGTAAAAATGTATATATAAATATAAAATGTATAAATAAAAGTGTATACTAAAGCAAAAGGGATGTATATTTAAGTGTAAAAGAAGCGTATTGACAAAAGAATTCAGAAAAAGAATTAAATCAATTTGACTCATAGTTTTGGTACTTATGTAATACCCCGTACTCTCAGAGGAAGCTCTCGATCTTAGTCCATCACCGTAAAGTGTTTGGAAGGGTGATCATAGTGAGTGAAGTCCATTTTCAAAGAAGTAAAGTGAGCAAAAGTGGGAAATATGAAAGTAAAATGTCCCAAGGAATCACTGCACGTGCGTTGAGAGAATGGTCTGTCAGTTAGTTCGTCATTTGAAACCGTACTCGATATGTAGATAGACCCAACCCATTGGATTTAATTGAAAATACGTGTTAAAAATTCTTAAGTGTGGGAAGTGCATTAGATACACATTAAGGTCATAAGGAACCTCTAGTACAAAATTGATTTAAGAGTCTTCCTACCGATTAAGTTTTCATATAAGTTCTTATAAGAGTCAATATTAAACGACCATAAATACCTATTTATGAAGTATTTTTGGGTTACTCAAACCTTTAAATTGAAGCCCTTCGAGTATTCCTCCAACGTATCTGACCTTTCATCAATCGGAGTTTGGAGTAAAAAGTTATGAGCAGTTTAGTGGAGCACTATCAAGTTCGATGAAAGAATGACAATCCATTGACCAACAAATTAGTCATCATTTGGGCCTTCATTCGGAGCCCAAAACTACAAAATTACAACCAAAAATGGAAGGCAAGTTGACGTTCCATCGACCAACCGATGGCTCGTCATTTGGTGCGTTACCTGAGGGATTTCTGGGATTTTAAAAGCCGCCTTAAACATTTTTTGTTATTTTTCCACGTCCAGATCAACCCTGTCAGTTCCAAGAGCTCTCTTCAACACTCTTAAGGCTAGGTAAGTATTCTCCATCACATTGCAACATAACTACATGAATTTCTTCATGATTCTAACATCAAAATCATCTTTCTATCTGTAGCAAGGCCAATAATAACTTTTAAGTTTCAAGACTTGAAAACTTGAGCACTCCTTCTTCCTCCAAGGTAAGTAACTTTCTTAAAACCTTACATGTGTATTGTTTTCTACTCATTTGGGATTTTAAGGTTAGGATTCATAAGATGGTGCTAGAAAACCTCGGGCTCATCTGATGACCTAAGGTTAGGGTTTAGGGGGCTGTTTTGGTGTTGAGGATGGATGTGGTTATTTTAGTTGGACTTGTAATGGTTATGCGTGTTGGTAAGGGGCTGTAGAGAGGTGGGTGTTGATGAGTTGGTAATTTACCAACTCATTAGGCTTTTAAACATGAGCTTTTGCTTGGTTTTCAAGTCAATTAGGAAGATTTTATGCCCTTTCTGTTGAATGTTTGCAGGTATTCGATTTAAAAAGACAAAGTGAAGAACTTGAGCGAAAAAACATGGTTTGGGCTGAAAGAGGAGGACCTGTAGTTTGAAGGTTAATGCCTGCAAAAGGCAGCCCAAACATAGAGGGGAACTATTGGGAAGTTGATAGCACACTTGTGAAATGAAGGTCAGCATTAGAGAATCGCAGGTGCCAACGCTGGATAACACCTGGACTTACTAATCCACAACTGCGAGCAAGTGGTGCCTGCGAATGGGCACTGATGAAACGCTGGTGTTTCGTAAGTGAGGCTGTCATCAAAGGGGTAAAATTCGTTCAGCACAGGAATAAAGGAGAAACTTTAACCTATTTTTGTACATTCCTTGTAAAGTACCGAAAATTCCATTCCATTAAAGTATTGTATTGTTTTTTCTGGAGAGAGAAAAAATAGAGAGCTTTTCTTCATCTTCTTCTTCCTCCTTAAGGTAAAAAAATCCACTAAAGAATAATCTTGAGCTTGAAATTTACTCTTGATGATGAATGATATGGTTTTATTTATTAATATAATCTCTTTTTCTTCATCCACGAGTAACTAAGCATCTAGCTACGGGTGTGTGCATGATAGGGGCTAAATTGGATTGGATCTTGTGATGAGTTGGTAAATTTACCAACTCATTCAGCTTTTAAGCATGAGCTTTTGTTTGGTTTTCAACTTATTTAGGAAGGTTTATGCCCTTTTTCTTCTCTAGGAATTTGAAGGAAGCAAAGGTAATGGAGGATTTGAACTCAAAAAGAGCTGCTAAAGACATGCTTTTAACCGGCGAAATATGGATCCGGACTTGAGAAACACAGGTGGAAGGAAGTTGCTACTGCCTTGAACCTACGTTTAGTGGATTGGCACCGGATAAATGCCGGTGAAACGCAGATCAAATGCAGTTGCACCTGTAAACCAACTGCTAACCACCGATGAGATGCAGAACGAAGGGAAAGTGTCCCATTTCGCTGATGGAAGCGTAAAAAATTCCAGAAAAGGTCCCAAAGCACCTAGAAGCCCCAAACGGCAATTTTGAAAAGTTTTACACAAGAAAGTACAAATATTTATCACCCAAAATAGTACAACACAAACAAAACACATTCAATTCTAGAGAGAAGAAAAACACACCATCGAATAGTAGTGATAGAATTTGCTTTTATTCTTCTTTTTCTCTAACCCATTTTGGGGTAATTCCACCATTGTTGTAAGATCTTGTGAAAAAAAATGTGAAGAAATATGATGGATGTTGGGGGGGATCCTCTTGGTATCTTCTCTCTCTCTCTCTAAATTTGCATAGCTAAATTGCTAGCTAGGGGCGTGTGTATAGTGGGTTTGTAAATATGAATGGGTATTGATTAATTGTTATTTGATTCTAATTCCATATATATATCTATTTTTTTAAATCTAAGTTTTAGTTGTAAAAATTGATGGTTGCAAACATGAATTTTGTTTACTATTCGTGCTTTTGCTTGAGAAAGAAAGGTGAGAATTAGGTGGGGAAACAATAGGGAGGATTTGGATTGTTGGTATGTGGGGTTGATCTAGAGATAGTCAAAACCTACATTTTCATTCCATTAAAGGTTCAAGGATAGAGATAGCTTGATCCTTTCTCAAGTTTTTGTGGTTGATAATTTAAATTTGGCCTTGGAGTTTGAGAAAACTCAAGGTATAAACATTCTTGTGGTTGAAAAATGAGAGAATGTAATTTATCCGCTGCTATCTATGCTAAATTTGAATCTAAGGCAATAAACTAAATCCCATTCTAGTTGTTAGCCCATCTATAGCACACCCCTATCCATCTCACTTGTGATTGAAACATTCGAAATTCCTTTCACTTAGTTCTAAATTAGAATTTAATATTGTTTTCCCTTTTCCCCCCATTTTTACTTTTCAAATATTGAACAACGATGCATTCTAGTTTGAGTTAGTTTATAACTTTTGGACTATAGACTAAATTTCTTGTGGGATTTGACCCCGACACCTGTCGGGTATATTTGTTTTACCAGCGACCATTTACACTCTCTCTTCGTGAGGAGTGGACTCGTACGTTATCAAAAATGGCGCCGTTGCCGGGTAATTGAGTTGTGATAGCCATTAGTTATTTATTGATTAAAACTTATTTTACATTTTGTTTTGTCTTAATTTTTGTTAAATTTTTATGTGTATTATGGCATTGTGGAATGAAAGAAGGTTTGGTGGTTACAACCTTTATTCTAATGACCCGTGTCCCTATTATGGAGGACCCCACTTTCTACAAGATTGAAAATATGCCCCTAGAATTGAGATGTGTGCACCTTTTTTATCCTATGGGTGTAGATGCACTTTATGCGGTGGTCCTGATAGACATTGGGGTGATTGTCCCAATAATTTCACTTTTCGATATAGTGGCTATGATAGAAGTTGTGCTCTTGAGCTTGATAGGAATGATGCCATGGCATGTGAGAGAGGAAGCAATACATGTGGGTGCATGGAATCCATGCTCCAAGCCCTTTTGGAGCGGGAGTCTAATGCGGAAAAGGATATCAACTCCTCAATGTCTAGGGATTTATCTCCACCAGAAGAAAGTTATAGTTCTCTAAAATAAGTAGAGGAGATATTGAGAAGCATAACAAGAAGGAGTGAACAATGGGAACTAGTCCAAATTGACTCATGGAAAGAAGCTCAACATGATAATGAAGAAGGGGTCAAGGTGAATTTCCAACCAAAACCAACCTAACTACAATACAAGATGCCATAAGTGAAGAAGTGACACTAAAGCTCCAAAGAGAAGTCCAACACATTATTCTTGGGGACTCTAGTGCACTTGAGAAGGTGGATGTCAAGCAAAAAGCATGCTTGAGAATGGAGCAACTGAAACCGCCCTCCTATCAATTTTCAACACTAAACTTTGTTGATGAGATAGAAATTGAAGCAACCAAGTCTGTGGAGGAAGTTGAAGAGAAAGATCAAAGTAGCTTTATCTTAAAGTTTGTCATGCCATCAAGACCAAAGCGCATTCCTCCCTTAAGGGCCAAGAAATACAAGAGGCAACATTCATTTCTTGGCACCTTGATTATTTCACCATCACCTCTCAATAGAAGTAGAAAAATGGAAAAGAAACTAGGTGGTGCAATTCAAAAGCTTAAAGTGGAGAGAAAAGTTGTGAAGATTGAAGCCGTTGAGCTGCGACATTAATTAAGGCGCTTCTTGGGATGCAACCCACGTGCTTTTTCATTTCTTTTTCCTTTGTTTCTTTTTTACTTTATGTTTGTGTTGTCTTTGATTGTGCAGGGGTGGAAAAGGTGTGAAATATGACAAAAGGTGGAAGGAGCAAAATTGAGAACCTAGTGCTAGACTTGCGAAATGCAGGTCCAAAGGTGCGAAGCACAGGTTTGGCGCAGGTTACATCAAAAATACCTAGAAGGAGAAGGTTTAGAAGAAGTGATTCTGTGCTCAACCTGCGAAATGTAGGTAGAAACTTGTGAAATGCAAGTTCAACTATATTGCACATAGTTCCGAGCAGATGCCTCTATTGTACCAGGGAGTTCTTTCACCCATTCCTCCCTTATTTTGTTCAAATTTTGTGCATCATAGACAATGCATTATCTTTGTTTTTATTTATTTTTTTGTTTTGTTGTTCTGTTCGGGGGTGAAGTCTGAGTAACCCACTTATTAGTGATGCACGATATGGCTCTATGATAGATTGGGTGACGTCATTCTTAAGGGAAAATCATCATTACTTGATAGTTAGCATCACCTTTGTAGATAGTAGTCTATGAATAAACTCCAAGGGTTTTCTTTATACCGCGGTTCTTTCTCAAGGAGCAACTTTTTCTTTTCTCTATTTTTATTATTAAGCCGGGTGGCACTTACCTTTAGTAGATTGAGAGGTGACTTTATTTAGGGAAAATGTCAAATCTAGAATCTTTTTGAGTATTTTGTTCACTTGTTTGAAAAGGTACCACCAAAATTTCTTTCTTGGCATTGCACATGAGTTTTGAAAAGAAAGGGGGACACTTAAATTTGAAAATGAGCATCCTCTTGTCATGGGTTATAAATTCCTTTCTTGGCTTTTGTATTTGTAAACTATCTTTTATAAAGTTGTACTATTAAATGTGATTTAGAAAGTCTGTGAACTCCTTGAATTGTGATGCCTCGTGTGGTGAGTCCTTTGGCTTAATTCTTGTGTATGCATAATTGTCTAGAACTTGCCCTAAGTGTGACTCAAGGAAAGTTTTTAGATGTGGCTGCACTTTGAAATGATCTTAGGCTTTCTTTTGATAGCCACTTCACCAAAATGACCTCCTTGAACATCAATCTTCGATAGCCAATATTTGAGCCTTTACCTCTTTTTCTTGAAAATCACATTACAAGCCCAATGACCCTTTTTAATCCTCTTCTTTGGCACCCATCCTCCCTAGTTGCTAGTAATGAAAGAATGAAAAATGAGTCTTAAATCCCAAGAGATGGGGATAGATAAGGAAATGAATTGAAATAACGCAAAAGCCTAAGTTTAGGGGTTTGCAAGAAAAGGGAGAAATATAAGAGCTTCAACATGAGATAGCACCAAATTGTGATGAAATGAATGAAGTGGCTGGTTGAAAAACCTCTAATCATTAAAAGAGAAAGAATAGTTGAAAGGTGCTACCTCTTTCTTAGATGAGGCTAAATGTGGAATCCAAGGGTGTTATAAGGGTGGGTCGTGCTGAACAAAATATGAAGATGATGAACAAGGAGAGATAAGGTGCAGTGATCTCAATAGTGTGGTGGGATGTTAAAAGTTCACAAAAAGGCATTAGGGAGGTTCTCTAGCGCTAAATATTTGTCCCACCCTTACCCCTAGACTTCATGATAACCCACAAGTCCATAGTGATTTTACATGTAGGAACTCTACATTCGTGGCGAGTCACACGAAGGGAAAGCCTATGGGTCAATTTGTATGCACTTGAATTTCTTTGTGAGAGTGAGCATATTTGACTTATCATATAATCCCTATGTATGAAATGCTTCAAAGTGTATGGGATTATCTCTTTTTGTGAGTGACATCACTTCCTTGGGGTACATGCTTAAAAATATTTCCAAGTGAGAGGTATGAATGAGATAAGTGTGTCCCGAACTTTAAGGAAAGCTTTGAATGTGAATTTTGAATGACTTGAGATGCTCCTTGAACTTGTTTTGATGAACTATACCCCTTGTTGGAATGAAAGGAATGCATGCAAGATATGCTTAATGGTTGTAGTTACCTATTCAAGCTTGTGCAACATATTTATAGTCGTTTCTTTTTCTTGAGTTAGTGTGTGATTCTTGGGTTGTCTTGAGACTTAATGGTTTGTGTGAAACTCCCACGATGCTTTAAGCTTAAGAGCGTTGTTCTTATGAGGATATGAATTGCTTGGAGACAATCAATGGTTCAAGTTTGGGAGTTTGATGAGTTGGTAAATTTACCTACTCATTCGGCTTTTAAGCATGAGCTTTTGCTTGGTTTTCAACTCATTTAGGAAGGTTATATGCCCTTTTTCTTCTCTATGTAGGAATTTGAAGGAAGAAAAGATAATGGAGGATTTGAACTCAAAAAGAGCTGCTAAAGACATGCTTTTAACCGGCGAAATGAGGATTCGGACTTGCGAAATGCAGGTGGAACGCAGTTGCTACTGCCTTGCACCTACGTTTAGTGGATTGGCACCGGATAAATGCCGATCAAACTCCGGTAAAATGCAATTGCATCTGCGAACCAACTGCTAACCATCGACAAAATGCAAAATGAAGGGCAAGTGTCCCATTTCACTGATGGAAGGGTAGAAACATCAGAAAAGGTCCCAAAGCACCTAGAAGCCCCCAACGGAAATTGTGGAAAGTTGTACACAATAATATACAAGTATTTATCACCCAAAATTGTACACCACAAAAAAAGCACATTCAATTCTAGAGAGAAGAAAAACACACCATAGAATTGTAGTGATAGAATTTGCTTTTATTATTATTTTTCTTTAACCTATTTTGGGGGAATTCCACCATTATTGTAAGTCCTTATGAAGCAAATTTGTGAAGCAATATGATGAATGTTGAGGGAAATCCTCTTGGTATCTTCTCTCTTTCTCTCTCTCTCTAAATACACATAGCTAAATTGCTAGCTAGGGATATATGCATGGTGGGTTTATAAATATGAATGGGTATTGATTAATTGTTCTTGAATTCTTATTGCATGTATGAATCTATTGTTTTATCTAAGTTTTAATTGATGGTTGAAAACATGAATGTTGTTTACTATTCTTGCTTTTGATTGAGAAAGAAAGGTGAGAATTGGTTGGAAAAACAATAGGGAGGATTTGGAGTGTTGGTGTGTGGGGTTGAGTTAGAGATATACAAAACCCACATTTTCACTCCATTAAAGGTTCAAGGCTAGAGATAGCTTGATCCTTCCTCAAGTTTTTGAGGTTAATAATTTGAATTTGGCCTTGGGGTTTGAGAAAATCCAAGGCATATACTTTCTTGTGGTTGAAAAATGAGATAATTTAATTTGTCCACTTCTACCTATACTAAATTTGAATCTAAGGAAATGAAGTAAATCCCATTCTAGTTGTTAGCCCATCAATACCACATCCTAGCCATCTCATTTGTGATTGCAACATTCGAAATTCGCCTCACTTAGTTCTAAATTAGAATTTAATATTGTTCTCTCCCCCCCCCCCCCATTTTTACTTTTCAAATGTTGAACAATGACGCATTCTACTTTGAGTTAGTTTATAACTTTTGGACTATCGACTAAATTTCTTGTGGGATTCGACCTCGACACCCATCAGATATATTTGTTTTGCCAGTGACCCTTTATACTCTCTCTCCCCAAGGAGGGGATTTGGATGTTATTATGTTGCTATTTTAATCTTAGACTTACTTATTTCGCATAAATCTATTATTTTCTCCAAATTTATAATTGAATTATCAATAGTTGCAAAAATGGGTTGTGTTTACTCGTTCTATTGTTGCTTGAAAAAGGGAAATAAAATATGAGTGAGAAAATAATGGTAGGTATTTGGGTTTTGATTTTGTGGGTTTGGGATTGAGATAGCCAAAATCCATTGTCATACACCCATTAAAGAATTGAGATTAGAGATAGTCAATTCTTCCCCAAGTTGTAGTGGTTGATGTGTATGAGACCTTGGGGTTTGAGAAAACCCGAAGCAAAAGATACTCAAGTGGTTGAGAAACATAGAGTACTTCCTTATCCACGACTATTTATGATTGTGAGTAATAATTTGATTTCCTAGTTAACTCCAATTCTATTGACGCCTAGTCCATAGCACACCCCTAGCTCTAGCTCATCCTTGCTTATTCAAGTAAGTTGCCTTGTAGTTGATTGATTGAATTTAAATTGTATTTGAGATCATTTTTGAAATACCCCGGAAGTGCCCAAGACTAGACGCGGGATTTAAAAATGGATGTTGGATGAAACATGGAAAATTACCATAGAACGGGTCATGTAAAGGATCAATGGTCCAACCAACGATCTGTAGGAAGTGTTCGTGGTGAGGTGCAACAGGGCCGAAGTGGGAGTAACAGGTCAAGGAATGACCCATGGTTTGATGTCATGAGTCATTGTTTGAGGTCGTTGTGAGACTGGTTCTTATCCTAGGAGGAAGTAACGGGTCGTAGGATGACCCGTTGTGAGCAGTAACGGATCGTGGTGAGCAACCGTGGGAAAAGAGTAGAAAAGTTCCCAGTCGAAGTGATGGATGGAGACCACGACTCGTTGGAAGGAGGCACGAGTCGTGGTGTGGCTCGTGGGAAGGCCCAGGTGCAGGTCGTCAGTGGAAAACAACGGAGGATACAATGGACCGTTGTCTGATGCAATGACTCATCCTATCGAGTTGTAGGATTGAATATGAGAAGTGAAGTTTGGGCAGTGGACGCAATGGACCCAAGTGCAGGTCGTCAGTGGAAAACAACGGAGGATACAATGGACCGTTTTCTGATGCAATGACTCATCCTATCGAGTCGTAGGATTGAATATGAGAAGTGAAGTTTGGGCAGTGGACGGGATGGGTGGTATCCACGAGTAGTGGTATCCAGGCACGACCCGTTGGATCGGTCATTGTCACTACCAGTGTAGAATTTTCATGAAATTCATTAAGGGTATTTTCATCATTCCTAAGTCCTAGGGTTCAAAACTACGTCGTTTAAGGTTCGAAATGCAGTGTTTTATGAGGGGAAAATCTATCCTAGGCTCATTCATATCCATGCATGCATATTGAAGGGGTTTAGGAGGTGATCAAGTAAGAGTTCTTCAAGCTTTCCTTCAATCTTTCGTTGGGCTTTCAAAGAGTGGTAAAATCTGATCTTTCCTAGGTATGTAGGGTTATGAATGGGTGAACCCGTTCACACCCATGCCCAATCTCTCTCTAAATCATGAAATTCCTATGTTAATTCTATGGGGTTTTAACCCAATGTATGAATTTCCTAATTCTCTACATGGGTATGATCTAAATGAGTTTTTATTATTGAATTATGAATTTTGAGCAAGTTTTATGTTGTTCTCATTAAAATCATGTTTCAAGCTTTATAAATTTAAAATGCCAATTTATGAGAAGTTTATGAAAGTTGAGATTTATGATGTGTCACGACCCAAACATAGGCCCGGATCGCAACACAGGACAAGGAGCCCCAAGAGACTCCAAGTCGACCCATGGCGTAAGCATACATCTAACTCGATCAATAAAACTGAAGAATAAACATGATAAACTTAGTGGAAGTCTAAATTAAACACAACAACAGAATACACAATCTAAAGCTGAATACATCCTTCGTCTGAAAAGCCTCTAAACATGATGAGCAGATAGGACAAGACCCCTGATGAGCCCGCAAGTGTACGGGTTGTACAAGTAATATAGTGGCCCTTTTTAAGAACTGGAATGTCGAACCCACAGGGACTGGAATACGGGGTAAAACCTTTTCGAGTGTTAATTTACTATAACTCTAATAATGAAGACAACAGTGTAAAGAAAAGTTTTTATATTTTGGAAACTATTTTTATAA
>JACEIK010004125.1:82459-122959 GCA_018107945.1 Datura stramonium | reverse complement strand
GTGGATTTTTTTAAAAACTAAATATAAACTTATGGGTTAAATTTTGTATTTAGAAAATCTCATCTCATGATTTGAAATCCCAAATCAAGCTTTTTGGTGAATTTAAAATTTCATCTCATGATTTGAAATATGAGATGAAATCGCATGTCCAAACGCTGATTTCATCTCATAATTTCAAATAGCGACATGAAATCCCATGTCCAAAAGCTTACATAGACTTGTTGAAGGCACCCAGTTCTACTGTTGCAGTGGTCCCATTTATTTGCACAGATGAAAACCTAATTTTGGGAGTGAAAATTTCTTTATTTCTTGAACTTTTTAGGGGAACTTTACAAGAGCTGGTGACATGTCAGCAGTCTTTAAACAACCCAGCTGTGAAGAAGAACGACTGAGAGCTCTTCAGGTGCTCTATTTAGTTTTTTCATCTATCATCTGGATTGGAAACGTTGCTATTGATTATCTGTTTCAAAATACTATTAACAATAATCATTGTGGCGAAAGAACTTTAGGACAGAAAAGACACTACTTGAAAGTATGCATAGCAGTTCTAAAATTCTATGCTAATATGCTTTTAGCTTGGAGAAACTTTAGCTGATACTCTTTATATTATCATCAGTTCCAGATACTTCAAAATTGCTTTGACTTTCTATTTGGATTGATGATTTTTCAAGGCCTTGCTATCATGCCCAACAAGTTCAATCCATACAGAGAAACCTCCTCATGATATATTAGAAGTTCAGAAGACTTTCCCAATTCCAATAGATGAGCATATATTACCGGTATATTCATTCTCCTTTTGAAGTTTTCTCTTTTGTTTATTTCTCACTAAAGCAGCTAATATAATTGAAAGAGTCCGTCCATAGAAATTAATTTGATTCAGGTAACCAGTCGATTTGTGAATACTGCTGTGTTTGTCATCATCATCATATTTTATTAAATGTAAATGAGATCCAGTTCTAGGCTGGATTCGCGTTGATGTATGCTCTCATTTTACTAGTCAATAAATTTTTGAATTTGCAGATTAAGTTGCTAAAGTGGCATCATGTAATACCACGCAATGCGTGAAAAGTTGCTTTTGGTGATCTTAATCATAAACAGCTCTTTATTTCTTTCAAGGCCATGGGTTGCAGTCAGGATACCAGCACTTGATTGAAATAAACTTGGGGGACAATCTTTTTAACATCTCTTTAAGAAGGAAAAGAAGAAAAATGATGAGGTTTTAATCTTTTGGCATGAGGTTTTATTAATTGCAGACGTTAATGCTCAGAAATGCTCTTTATAAAGTAGAAATATTTCCCTCATAATTGTGGGATGTCCTGTTGTTCTACTCACTACATTCTGAAATGCTATTTTCGTTAGATCTATGATGCATCACTCCATTCTGAGTACGGCTAGGATGAAGTTTTTTGACAAGGAATGAATGTATATGCTAAACTAGGACATTCATAGGAAGGAAGGAATGAATATGATAGAGGTATAATCAGATACTGGTGATGAATCCTTCTACCCTTTTAACAAAAGCATAATCCATTCACTTGGTTTAATTTTTGCAGACGATGGAAGTTTCATCAGCTAAATAATATTGTTAGCACTTCAAAATTTTAGCAGTTCTTCAAATATTTTCATTTCAAAAGAAGTGTTCTGCATGACTAGCTTTTTATGTGGAGATGACTGTGAAAGTGGTGAAGTTTCATTGATACAATATCCTCTATAAGTTTCTCTTTTAATCGTATCATTATAAAGTCTCCTGATATTTTTATGGAAAAACATTTAGCATTATTGACTGATGAAATTTATAGGTAGTTCTTAATGCCACGTCTCTTTTACTATCTGCCACCGACAGACGCGTAGAACAGTGTAACATCACCAATTTCCTGAGATTTGTGTCTGCTTTGTCTAAGAGGTTTCTACAACTTTCAGGGTGTTTACCACTGTGGTTATCATTCTGACAAGTCATTTGGAGCAGCTTCTTATTTGATCGTTCGTGCTGAAGGAAATATTCTTGTTGACAGGTATCTCAGTATTCATACTTCATCACAGTCTCTTGATTTTACAATAAACAATACAGAGGGGGTGGCCGAAGAGAACTAAATTACTAAATAGGGGAATGTTACCATTACTCGAAAATAATATAAGGGATGTTTGGAGGTGCTAGATATCTAGAATTTTTTAACTTCGATGCATATCTATTTAGTACTGACAGGTGAATATCTAACCATTTTCAGTCCAAGGTACACAACAAAATTGGAAAATAATCTTAAAATGTTAGGGGGAGCTCGTTACATGTTCCTCACCCACAGGTATAGTGATATCATTTTACCTCATGTTCAGTCCAAACATGGACTAATTATTATTTTGATTACCAGCGATGATGTCGCAGATCATGAGAAATGGTCAAATCATTTAGGCTGTGAGCGGATTCTTCACTCGCTGGAGGTAATATATTCAATCTGTCGACTTTCTTGTGTGACTGATCATTTAAGAGATCATTGTAGAACTCGATTCCGAGGCTCGACAGATACTTGACTCCGTATATTAAATGAAAGTGATTTTGCCCCTTATAGAGAAAGTTATAGGTTTATGCATATTGGATTAATACAAGTTGCTTTTAAGCCCCTTACTTTAAGAGNNNNGTTTCATAGCAGCTCTCAGAGATGATAGAAATAAAAATTGGAAAAAGTCTCTTATAGGGACTGTTCAGACCAGTTTGGCTTATGGTCTTGTTTATTTTAATGCTTATCCTAATTTGCAAATTTCTTTGAATAATGAAAATTCTTTAAATACTTTAATATTAAGCATTAAGTTACATGGTTATGATTATATGCCTGGTACAGAGTTTATATGTATCTGCTACCGTATTTATTATAAACCTTTATATACATTAAATCCTATGTGTAAAATAATGAATTTTAAAAATGAAACTATTTTAATTGAAACCAACTTTAGTAGGTCAAAGATTATAACCAGAAGACCTATAAAGTGGGATGAAATTGATTTTCCAAAAGAATGGATAATTGAAGAAGCGGCGCCTAGAAATAATATTTCTTCTGATATTTCTGAAATTGAACAGACTATGGATGGAACTGTTAAAATTCATTTTCATAATAATATGCTTTTGAATTCTGTTGATGATATGGGAATATCTTCAAGAATGCTTAGATCTAATTCTTATATACCTAAATCTAACTCTTTTTATACCTCCCCGGCTGATTATATTGTAGATCTACCATCTAGAGCATCAACTTCTCAAATCAGAAAAGAAGATACTTCTAGATCTGATTTTCAGAAAAATGATCATGTTGATAATATCAAAATTGAAAATCATAATGTAACTCCTGATATGGATCCTACTCCTTCTGATATGGACTTTCCAACTGGTTTATATGGATCAAAAGACTAAACTTGATTTTTCACCAGGATCTCCAATAAGGAAAAAGATCCAACAAGAATTTTTTCARCCYAAATGGGAACCTTTTCAAAATTGGTTCTTTAAAARTTTTGATAAAAMCYAAAGAAAGTTTTTYCAAGAAGATTTTTATAATGATCTTTCAARAGTAAATAAAGYYATAGCTTTTGTCCCRTGGTTTATGACTAAATACGTTTATGAATATATAGAAATGTTAGAACATGATTATAAACTTTCAAATGGTACTGTTACTAAATCAGTTTTACCACCGCAACAATCTTTTCAAATTGAAAAAGGGGATAAAGTTGTTCATTTTACGGCTTTTGCGGTTTAATAGATAATACTGTCTTAATTACTGCTAGACATGTCCAAACTCTTATTAGGCAGAATAATTATACAAATGTTTATGTGAGTATTTTAGGAGAGCATATTCTCTCTCTACATAAGAAGATTGACAGTTTATATACAGAACTCAAGAAGAAAAGGATAGCTGAAAAAAAAGAGGTTATACCTAAAGCTACTCCAAGTATTCAACCCCTCCAAAAGTAAGGGACTTTAGATTTGGTAATATGGCAGATCTAGAGACCTTATTGGAAAAGAAGTTTAAAGGATTAAATCTCCAGCCTTTGAATTTAGAAGAAGGAATTTCTAATAACAGATGGATTGATATTCCAAAGGACGAGATTAATAAAATCTCAGAAAAGCATGCTAGGAAGCCAGTACAAAGGATGTACTATTATCCTAGACCGACTCCTCAGGATGTTTTATTAGAAGAACAATAAACATATATCTCTAACAGTTATAGTGGAAATGAGATATATGAATGGAATATTGATGGTTATCTTGACAGACAAATTTATACACTGATGCATAGAATTTTAATGTTCAGTACTGTTTGTTAAGCAAATGGTAATACTGAAAATAAGACTGCTAATATGATTATAGCAAGTTTACGGAACAACAAGGATGGTGGGATAATTATCTCACTTGGAGCCGAAGAATGGCAATTCCTAAATCTTTGTCAAAAGGAAGGGAGATACATCAGAACCCAATATAGTGTACTCTCTGATCCTTACAATTATAGAACATTTTTCTGGAAGGTGGTCAGATAATAGCGAGACCATTAGGATTATGCTCCAAAACCTTAGGTGCAAAACCTTAACATCTTTCAGATGGTATAAAGATGTGTTTTGTCAAGAGTAATGGAACTCCACGAGTGTAATAACCCTCATGGAAATCCAAATTCTTAGATGGACTCCCTACTTTATTTGCAGAAAGGGTTAGGAAAGCCCTTAGGAGATAGAGTTAGTATAAATTATGAAGATTATACGTATGGAAAATTAATAAGTGTTTGTACACAGGAAGGTTTATCTCTTGCAATGAAACTTAAGAAGTTGAACCAGCGGTGAAAAGATATCATCTTAATGAAAAGGCGTCAATTGGGTGAGTTTTGTGAGCAATTCGCAATTGATATACCCAGGGACTTCCAAGAAGTCTCATAGGATAAAGGGAAGTAAAGAAAAGTACAGAAGAAGGTCTTATAGACCAGGAAGAAAAGAAAAGCGATTGGAAAAGCGTGAAAGAGAAGTAAGAATTTTAAGGACAAACTTCTGGAAAAACAAGAAACCAGACGTTTGTTATAAATGTAGAAGAATTGGTCACTATGCAAAAGACTGCAAATTCAAAGATAGGATTAAGAGTCTTGACTTAGAAGATAATATCAAAGATTCTTTATGCAAGATTTTATTAAATACCTCACCGGAAAATTTCGGGATGAACATTTAGATATTGAATCTTCAACAAGTGAAGATTTAAAGGTCCTCCATGATGAAGATTATATAAGTTTATCAGAAGAAGACTGTTTACCATGTCAAATGGGACAACCTTGCGAAAATAAGGACAAGGAGGATGAATTCTATCAATTATACTCTCGGTTTAAAGATTTGAATATAAATGTCCTGATAAGTGATTGGCTTGGTTAGAAATTCTTAAGGCAATTGATGATCCCAATTTAAGATCTCAGATTATTGATAAGATTGGAAGTACCCAAGCTTCTACTAGTAATACCAATACTTTAAAATTACCTCTCCAAATAAAGGTTATACCATGGCTGAGAGTAATAAGACAACTCAAAGGAAGGTTTCAGAAGAATAATATGCTACTACAATTCAAATCTGGCAGAAGGGTAGAATCTCAAAAAAGGAGATTTATTCTCTTAAAATCATATGGCTCTTGATGAAAAAATTTAGCTTTAATGAGAAGCACATGGAAGTTTATAAACATCCTGGAAAACAAGTTTTAAATGAAAGCTTTCCCATTATTTCAAACAATTTTCAAAATGATTTTTCTGGAAATACCTCACAGAGAAAAGATTCTTTTCTAGAAACTATTGAATTAATAACGACTCATAAACCCATCGCAAAAGTTACTATTCTTATTGATTATAATCTAAAAAAGATTTTACTGCTTTATGATAGTGGAGCGGATTTAAACTGTATACAGGAAGGGCTAATACCTTCAGATATTTTTCATAAAACTACTCATAGTCTCAGAAATGCCAGTGTAAAAAATGGGTATTAATTATAAACTACCCAAAGCTTATATTTGTACAAATAATGTTTAGGTTATTGCAGAGTCTTTTGTACTTATTAAAAATATCTCAAATGAGGTAATATTAGGTCCTTTTTTCTGGCATATTTATCCAATTACTAGATGGGATGAAACCGGAATAATGGAACTTTTGAAAGAAAGAAATAAGAATTGATTTTATATCACAACCTTTTTCTAAATATGTTAATAATATTAAGGATATGATTTCCTCAAAAATAAAACAAATTGATTTTTTGAAAAATGAAATTTGTAGTATTACTATAGAAGAAACTCTTCAAAACTCTAAAATAAAAGAGAAAATAGAGATTCTGAAAATCAGTTTTCTCTCAAATTTGCTTAAAGTTCACCCGAATATATTTTGGGAAAGGAAAAAGCATGTTGTAAGTCTTCCTTATGAGGAAAATTTTTCTGAGGATAATATTTCTACTAAAGCAAGGCCATGCCAAATGAATTCAGAATATCTGGATTTATGTAAAAAAGAAATTGATAATTTGCTACAAAAGGGTTTAATAAGACCCTCAAAGTCGCAATGGTCAGCCTTCTATGTTAATAACAAGCAGAAGCGGGGAAGAGGTACCAAGATTAGTAATAAATTATAAACCCCTAAATATAGTTTTAAAATGGATCAGATATCCAATTCCTAATAAAAAGGATTTATTGGATAGATTGCATGATGCTATCATATTTTCAGAATTTGATTTAAAGAAGTATGGATACTGGCAAATCAAATTTCTGAAAAGATAGATAAAACAACTTTTAATGTTCCATTGGGACAATACGAATGGAATGTCATGCCATTTGGATTGAAAAATGCCTCATCAGAATTTCAAAAAATCATGAATGATATTTTTAATCCTTTCAACAATTTTATTATTGTTTATATAGATGATATTCTTGTATTCTCTAAAATTTTAGAAATGCAATTCTTAAACATCTTGATTTATTTAAGAAAATCATTATTCAAAATGGTTTGGTAATATCTAAACAGAAAATGCATATTTTTCAGACAAATGTCAGATTTTTGGGTCTAATATAGAAAAAGGAAAATTATTCCTATTCATAGAAGTATTGAATTTGCATCAAAATTCCCTGATGAGATTACTGATAAAACCTAGCTTCAAAGGTTTTTAGGAAGGTTGAATTATATTTCACCTTTTATAAAGGATTTATCCAAAGATATGATATTATATGATCGTCACCAGAAGAAAAACCGAAAGCCTGGACTGCAAATCATACAAAAGCAGTAAAAAATATAAAGCTAAGGTTAATAACCTACCATGTCTCACTTTGGCAAACCCAATTTGGGTGAAAATTGGCTATGGAAATTTTAAGACAAATCTCCCCAGATACGAAACAAGAATATCTTGTTCAATTCTATTCTGGAAAATGGACTAATAGTCAAAAGAATTATGCTACAGTAGGGAGCGGGCAAAAAACCGAAAATCGAAAAACCCGAACGAACCCGAAATTAATTCGGTATTCGGTTTGATTTTTGGTTTTGATTCGATTTGATTTTTATAGCGTAATTCGGTTTCCAGTTAAACCAGACAACAAAATATATTAAAATTATTTTATTTATTTTTTATAATAAATAATTAAATTAATTAAAATTTAAAAACCCTAACCTAACTACTAACTAGTATTCTGTTTAGCACTCGCGCGCACACACAATACTCACTATCTGCTCTGCTTCGGACCTTCAGTGCTTCCTATTCGTCGTCAATCGTCATCGGCGCACGGCAGCACGCCGGCACCCGCACCGCCGCACGGCAGTTCCTCTTCAGTCTTCCTCACTTCCTCTGTTCCATGAGCTTCCCTGTTCCGTTCGTACTTCGTCGACGTCGAGACGTCGACTTCCTCAGCCAGCCCTCGCCAGTCGCCCCGGCCCAGTCGGCAGTCGGCAGTCGCCCCTCAGGTAACTACCACTCAACCCTCGCCACCAGTAGACCTCGCCCCTCAGCTGGGTGAATTGAAGGGCTGCAATTCGCTTCCAAATCAATCTAACAATCATGTATTAGAGGAGAAACTAGTGATGACTATCACTATTACATTACTTAGACTGAAATACAAATTCCAAACAGTTCATGTTTATTCTTTTTTTAATCACGGGAAAATCCCCGAAAGCAGTGGGTACACGGTTCAAAACTCGGTTAACAATCGAATTGCCTTAGTATGCAAATGCTGCACTGTATATACAGTATACTTGTCTAAAAGTATTTGTCTGTTTTGAAAAGAAAACAACTACTACTCCTCCAGGTAAGTTATGCTATTTTGAAGTTAGGCGGTAGCCATTGAGCGCTCGATTTAAAAAGCTTGAAATAATTTATATTTTTTTAAAAAATTCCAAAATACAAAAAAAATCCCATCAACCAAGCACAAAAAATCGAATAACTTGAAATAAATAAACCGAACCGAATTAAAAAAATCGAACCGAATTAAAAAAACAAACCGAACCGAATTAAAAAAACAAACCGAACCGAATTAAAAAAACCTAACCGAACCGAATTTGAAAAACCGAACCGAATAACCGAACGCCCACCCCTAGCTACAGTAGCTAAAGAGATTTTAGCTATAGTAAATGTCAATACTTTTGAAATTTCAGAGAGATTTATACAATCAAAAGTTCATTATAAAAACTGATTGCCAAGCAGCAAGATTTATCTTTAATAAAGATGTTAAACATGATGTTTCTAAACAGATGTTTGCAAGGTGACAAGCTTTATTAGCCCCTTTTGATTTTGATATACAATATAAAAAGAGGTACAGATAATAGTACGCACAGTTTTCTCACTAGAAAATATTAGCTAGAAGCTAAAGTTTTGTAACAAATTATGCGGCCACAAGGGGTTTCCCCTCCTCTAATAGAGGAAGAGGTGAGGAAGAGGAGGAGCTCAAATAAGTGAGGATATTCTTGCTCAAATTGGAAATCAAAGGCTAATAGCCGCAATATTACAACCACTTCTACTAGAGCAAGCACTTCGACTGGAATGAGGGTAGAAGTGCAAACAACCAATTATACCAATAATTTCTGGATTTTATACAATCCCAGCAGCCACAGAGGGATGCTCCACCTTCATACTCTGCAGTAACAAATGACGAAGTTAATGAAGCTGCAGAAATATGAAAAGAATGAAAAATCAGAGGTAATATTCCTCATAGAACCAAGGGATTTGCAATGGAAAGATGACCCTTGGCAGATAATGCAAAGGTACTGTGATACAACATCATATGTTGTTCCTACATACAAATACATGTACGTATGAGAATATACTCTCATCTATAGAAATTGAGTTGAATTCCAACATTTTTACCCCGCCAATACTAGAAAAGTTTATAACTTTCCAAAATTCATTATAAAGAAGATTGTCACCCCAGAAGAATGGGGAATTAGCACTATGAGAGATAGAGAATATACTCACTTTGAACAACAGGTAAAAGTAAAGTTTAATTATTGAGACTATATTGATGGCTTTAATAAAGATTTGTTATATGAGAAATGCTAATAAGAAGCATTCATAGTTCATAAAAATCTGCTCTAATAATTTTAAAAACAGATACCAAATTGGTTTGGAAAATGAGTGGGCTTATATGGTCCAAGTATTAACATTTTACCAGATGAGTTCAAAAATTTATATGCTGAATGGGTGGATATTTCACCTAAATTGATAAAGTTGCAGAAAGAAGACATATATTTGAGGGAATATCCTCAATGTATTTCTTTATTGAATTTTCAATTTCGTGGATCATGAAATGGACGATTGAAGTTCGAAACACGGAAGAAGGATTCCATGCCTGAAAGAATTTTTATACAAAATTCTGGAGTAAATTACTCCACAAAGACGCAGAAGGAAAATCTCTGGCGGTGTAGACTCCATCAAAATTCCATCGAACGGGAAGGAAGCAATCCCCGGATTATATCAGAAAAGGAGTAAATGAGCCCTTCAAACAAATCTCTAGAAAATTAAGGAGCGATTTCAAAACAGGTGATTGCTTCATACATGCAAAAGTTAGTTAAAAAAAGACTTGGCAAAAAATATAGTGATGGAATTTCCAGACAATATGTCATAGCCACTTCTTCAAATGAAGAAGAAAACTGTCTGTAGGAAGAATCCCAGAGTGTTCATAGCACCGGGAAATGGACATAGAATTATTCACCCGGCAATTCAGAAATCATACAGAAGAATCTTCCACGTCAAAGATGAATGAATGGAAAAAATAAAGAAAGGAAGGCGAGGAAGAAGAGGACAATCAACTTTATAAAAGTTGGAAAAATCTGTAGCCTTTAATAAAGCAGTAGGACCCCATGTCGGGCAATTATTTAGTATATTCAAAGCAATGATGTATGTTATTTTGATTCTTTCTTATTGATCCGGCTATATAAGGATCATTTTGTTTAGGAGGGCAAGGCTGGCCAACCCTACTGTATTCTCATATCTTCTCTTGTAAATCTTTATTTTGTGAAATTCTCTATTTCTGAAGTTGGAGCCTTCATTTTAAGAATATTATTATTATTATTCTGAATATTTTATTTTAAATCTTTTAATATCTTATTAGCCTAAATGAAAGGCTAAACACCTGTGTTGGACTAATAACACTAGACATCTGTAATATGGAAATGATTCCTTTATTGGGGAAAAGTTTCGTTCCGGTGATTCAGTCGAGTTTGAGGTCGAGTTATTGTAGCTCCGATAATGATAAGGCATGTGCTCTGCACGGTAGCCCCTGCTGTTGATACAATGATCGGAGGCAGGATCGCCAGTGTGAACCTGGAACCTTTACAGTTTGAGTCACTTTACAGAGTCGTGGAACCCTTGGGGAACCTTTACGGTTTAGAGGTCACTTTACAAGTCAATGTAACTCAGATCATGATAAAGCCTAAACTCACCCCTCAATGCCCTAACAACGCCTTTCTCACGGCTAAAATGGGCTTAGAGCAGGGGCTACCGTGCAGAGCACAGGCCTTATCATTATCAGGAGCTGGTGCTCTACCTCAAACTCGACCTCGGAATCACCGGGCAGAAACTTTTCCCAATGAAGGATCATTTCCATACAGATGTCTGGTGTGGCTATTAGTCCAACATAGAGTATTGTACACCATTGAAACTAATAAGGTATTAGATTTAAAAATAAAATACTGGGGAACAATAGTAATAATACAGCAAATGAGCAATCTGAAGTAAATTTCACAAAATAAGATTTACAAGAAGAAGATGAGAGAATACAAACAGAGGTTGGCTGAAGCCTCCTCGCATATAGCCGGATCCATGAGAAAGAATCAATAACATACATCATTGACATCATGCCATCTTGACGACATGAATTACTGCTTGTTAAGGCTGATTTTTCAACTTTTATAAGTTGATTGTCCTCTTCTTCCTCTGCTCCTTCAGCATTTTCCATCTGTCTGACGTGGAGATTCTTCTGTATGAACTACTGCCGGAGGAATGAATTATGTCCTGATTATACAAAATAAAGTCCATCTTGGTGACCTCTTCTTCTTCATTTGAAGTGACTATGAACCTGTGTCTGGAAATTCCATCACTAAATTTTGCCAGAGTCTCTTGCATGTATAAGCAATCAACTCTGTTTTGAAATAAACTCCTTTCTTCATTTTAATTTTTCACAGAATTTGTTGAAGGAGCTCATTTCCTCCTTTCTGATATAATCTGGGATTACTTCCTTCTGTTTCTGTGGAGTCTAATGTCCTCAGTTTTCCTTCTGCATGTGGAGTAATCCTCAATTTTATTATAAATTCTTTTCAACATGTTAACTACTAATATTGAACTTCAATCGTCCATTTCATGATCCACAGGGTAAATTCAATAAAGAAAATACATTGAGATATTCCCTCCAAAATGTCTTCTTTCTGCAACTTTAACAATTTAGGTGAATAATCCACCCATTCGACATATAACATGGAATCCTTCTTTAACTTGACATTAATATCATTGATTTGTGGGTTTTGTAAAGCATGAAACCATCTCCTACTTTTCTATATTCTAAAATATTTATTATTGATTTCAGAGCTAAGCAAATTGAAAATATATATATTATTGATAAACACAAAAATATGAAAATTCAAAAAAAAAAAGGTAAAATAGAAAACATGTAACCTTTTAACGTTTGGATGACAACTCGTGATTTGATTGCTGAGAATATTTATGATAGTTGAATGTTTTAATTTAATTAGAGCCAAAAAAACACGTTTTTATTAGTATAAATAACTTGAAGGACATTTAAGTAAATTTAACCATATCAACATTTTCTTTTCCAAACACTTCAACTGTTTATTATTAATTTCAGCATACCCCTTCCAAAACACATAACTGCTTGTTTGTTTAAATCAACTAAAATGTTTATCAGCACTTAATGCTTATCAGCTACTTTAAATCAGCAAAGCCAAACAGATCTTAGAGCTTTGATGATGACACTAAAAGTGCATATTAAGTGAAAGCGAAAGTGCTTTCCGATGTGTTTTTAGACTCGCTTTAGAGCTTAAACGCACATTTGACAACATTGATCTGACCCATTTGCTTCTGTAGATTCCAGACATGGCAAATCACGATTTTGGTTTTCAGCTATCAGCTTCAGCATATCATCCATCATCTTTTGTTGATCTGCCATCATCTTTTTCATCATCTCCTCTAACATTGCTAAGAAGGACCAGCTAACTGTGTACCATGTATTTGGTGGATAATTTTGCTGTTACCCCTGTTGTTTCAGCATATCACCCGTCATCTTTTGTTGATCTGCCGTCATCTTTTTTCGTCATCTCCTCTAACATTGCTAGGACCAGCTACCTGTGTACCATGTGTTGGCAGATAAGGATTACGTTGTTGTTCCTGTGGTCTAATTCTGATTGCCCTGATTGCCACCCCAAGAGAAATTTGGGTGGTTCCTCCGATTTGGATTAAGGTATTGCCATATTGATTTTGATCTCCTTAACCCATATTAGCATTACCCACAAAATATACAAGCTCTGGATTGGCTGGGAAAATATCAGTGGTATGGCCTTTTCCACAATACGTCACAGAAAACCTCAACTTGGTGCAGTGGTGTACTTGTTATTGAGGGATTTGGCCTAGTAACATTTTGCTGAGCTGATTCTGTATAGCAGCCATCTGTGCGGATAAAGGCAGACATTGTATCAAGCTCAAGAATCCTGGCTGATTTTTGGATCAACTTTTGCCAACGTCACCCTGTCAGTCTGGATTGCTTTTCAAGAACTTATTCAACAGAACATGAATCATTTATAATTCTTCTCTAGGATTTACTTTTCCCATCAGCTGCTGCATCTGCTTTGATATTAGTGTGGGGTTTTGTCTTTTGATGGATATATGTGCCAGAACTTGATTGCATTGATTGTGATGTGAAAATCCCGAAGAGTCTTTAAAATGCTCCCATGCTGAATATAGATTCCCCTTCCTTTTGCATGAATGACATGATTTCACTCATGAGTCTAGCTATCTTCTCCGATGGAAAGAATCTAACCAAAGTGTGAATTTGGTGTCCTGCCTTCAACCATCTCTTCACTTCTCAAGTAAGGAGGCGGAAAAAGTGTGAGTCTAACATTGGCAGGATGTGACCTCTGCGGTGTCACAAGTATCATTGATAGGATCCTCATGCGACAAACCTCTAAACTGCCTATTAGCATGAAACAGTTGTATCATGCTCTGTTTCAGCTCGAACTGCCCAGTATGTTAGGCTTGATAGTGCTCGACATGATATTGCCCACAAGTGGCATTGCCACTTCTTGCACTGCTACCTGCTTGTTAATGGCCATATCTACAAGTTAGTGAATGAATGCTTGTCGATTGTCAAGTTGTAGTAACTCCCTCCTTAACATGTGAAGTGTCCTTTTAGGTTTTGGGACAATTCTCAAGGTTGTTATGACTAGCAATCCTTTGCATTGGAGCAATGGGACCTGCGCTAGCCGCTACTAAGATCAAAATATTAATACTTGAATAACTAATATAATAATAGCTAATTTTAAGTAAACTGTTAATTTTTAAGTTTCTAGCAATGACGCCAAAAACTTGTTGCTTTGTTCGAATGCACATGGTCACTAAGTAATATAGTGATTTGAGAGTTGGATCATATCTGCATTGACTTATGATAACTTAATTTTATTAGACTTCACTATTACTAACTAATTAAACAAGTATTTTCCCCAAAACTTGATTTGATTATAAGAAATACTGCAAAATGTAAAACTAGGTTATTTATGTTAACAAGCAATCAAGGAAGCGATTTCACACTTTAGAATTAACACAGAGAGATGAGCATTCCAGGGTAATGGTTAGTCATGAAATCTATTGAGTTATCAAATACTTCCTCCTAATCCGGAATTATGACTATTTGCTAATTAGCGCCGGATTATTAATACTGTAGTATTCTCATGAATTATTACTCGTCTATTCAAATAGATCGTCGATTATACTCCTATGGAATTGATCTGTAAGAATGCATAACGTTTACAACATTTAACTAAATGTGGCGGCTAGGTATATTTCTATCTTAGTCACAAATCCTTGCCATACCTTTGGGAATTGAATGTCACGACCCAAATCAAGGTCGTGATGACACCTACCCTCACCTAGCAGTAGGTAAGTCAGCCCTTCACCTAACAAAACTATAAACATAGAGCCATGGAAAAAAAAAGAAAAAAAGGCAATAGAGTAAAAACTCGATTTTTCATAATAAAGACTTGAAATGTGTAGAAATGCAAATAGAACACAAAATCTAGTGTTACAAGAGTATCTAACCAAATACATTCGTCTCAAAATTACAACTCTATCTGAAATAGTAATAGAACCCAGGACAAATAAACATAGAGGAGCTTGACATCACCCTGAATGCTAAATAGCTCACAAGCTCCCTAAATTTCGCCTCAGGAAGAAGAACAACCGGGATTGCTAGTGCTAGGATCTGCATAAAAAAGATGCAGCAAGAGTAGTATGAGTATAAAATACGACATGATAGGCTAACCAAGCAAGATGAATAACTGTATCATACAAAGAATTCTAAAACAGACCTTGCACTCAAAAGAACAACCCTAACACTCAATAAAGACAGTCAATAGATAACAATGCAATGTAAAGAAATAATTATTGAGGTAATGTCTAAAAGTAGATATTTGGCCTAGGATAGTACTACAAATCCCTTTAATACTTCATATTATATTCACATTTTATGCTTACACATCCGTTAACCAGACAAATAACATATTATAAAAGAAGAAAATGAATCTGTTTGAAATACCAAACTAAGTATGAAAAGAAAAGAACAAAAATGTTAAAGTACTTGAATTATTATAAAAAAATAATACTTTCAGATACTCTAGACAATTATTCTAGAAAGATAACTAAAAAATTAATCCTTGACAATGTAATCAGGTTATATAATACATTATGTTACATATTAGTCATAATCTATCTATACAAAGAAGATATAAGTGATGTAATGGTATTTAGTCAAAACTATCTGCATAGTTTTAATGGATACGAAAATCCATTAATGGGGCTGTGCCCCAGGTGTTTTCGAAAATCCTGCATTGGTATCTCATCTGAAGTCACAGACCTCAACTCTGCCATGTGAATCATTTGAACTGACATGTAGAGACCTCCACTGAAACATACCCTTTAAGAAACTCAAGATATGAACCATGGTGTCCTACAATATCAGTGTAACAAAACCCAATGGTGCCTAGGCTGTCCTCGGGCTGATAAAGTCTTATCCTCAATCCTAACTCGGAAACTGCCCTAGCATGACCCGAGCAGGTGTAGCAGCTCATGCTCTACCTCTACCTCGGCCCTCACATTACCGTGCGGGAGCCTTAGCAATGGGTTCAGGCTCTTTGTCTCCCATCGCAGTAACCTCGTCTTCACCATCTATGAGAGAATAACACAAGAATTTAGAACTCAGGAATAACTACTTGCGCACGATAAGAAATCAAAGGAATTTTTTTTTCTAAAAGTCCTATAGCCTCTTATAGATAGATACGAACGTAATTGTACTGATCAATAAGACTCTACTAGACACTTGCTCTTGTACTTATGAGAATGGTGATCCTAGAGCTCTGATACTAAAAATTATCCGCGACCTAAAATCTAAGGTTGTGATGGCCACCTACCTAAATTTCATCGGTAGGTAAGCCAACCCCTTCACCCAACACAACTATAAACATAGAACCGCAAAAAAAAGGAAAAAAGCAATAGAGAAAATGATCACAAAACCCCGATCTTTTCATAATAAGACTTAATGCGAAGTAAACAAAATCAAAAAACCTAGTGTCACTAATACAAGACTTAACTGAATATTTTCATCTCAAACACAACTTTGTCACAAATAATAGTAAAGACAAGACAAATAAACATAAAGGAGCTGACATTTATACAGACATCAAGTAGCTCACCAAAACTCTGAGAAATTATTAAGCCCACGGAGAGAAGGCCTATAGTGCTAGAATCTATATCAAAAATGTAGCAAGAGTAATATGAGTGAAAACATAAGTACTAAGTAGGCATCATAAACCGGAGCAAGAATAATAACTATATCTTACAAAGAATGCTAAAAAAAGCAGGCAGCACTCGGAAGAACAACAATCCAATAAAGACAATCAATAGATAGCAATGCAAAAATGAGAATGTGAGGTGCAATGCACTGTGATGCAATGCAATGACTAAGGATCCTACCATATACACCCCTTCATAGAATACGCTATGAGGCGGGACTCATAAGAGTTTTACGAGACCCATATACCACATGGAAGAGACCTCGAGGTTCATTCGGAAAAAACCTCGACTTCACACTGTCAGAAAAGACCTCAACACCACATCGCCGGAAAGACTTTGGCATCACACAATATCAAGTACCCAGAATCAACCTCGGGTTTCCATAGTACCAAACCTATGATCCATGAGAATGAATATGCATTTATGATCACGGTAATAAATGAAAAGTTTGAAAGCAATCGATATAAATATGATATCATTCTCACACCATAACTAATCATACGCCTGGCCTTTTCGAGTCATTGATATAATTTCAAAACAATGCTCTTAGGCCACACTCAATCGCTTTAAGTAAATTGCTTTCAACAAGATGTCTATCATGGCACCCGATAACCTCTCCATATACGATAAAGATGCCCTAAGTGAGCAAAAGAAACTCAATAAAGGGAAGTAATTTCAATCATGAGCCATTTACTAGCTAATTTTTTCATTTCAGGTTTTCACAACTTCGATCAAATTTACCCAATACTTCAATCATCATTTGCCCAACCCATAGATGCTTTATATGATTAGCTATTACTCAAGCTAAATCTAAGAAAAGCAAGAAGTACATTAGAGCCGAGCAAACACACCACTTGAACCCTCACAACATCTCTTTTCCTTTGTGAGCCATCTCGAAAAGAAAGCTCCCAATCTATCAAAATCACGCTCTACATGTAGATACAAGTCTACCGGTACCATATTGTAATATATAAGTTTGGATAAAAATCAAGTCAAAAAGTCAGCCTGAGCTACGAGGCGAGAATCTGAATTTTCTTTCAACATTGGTTTATCCATGATGTAAAAATTTCTTAAAAATCAGTAGAATTTGAGCCTTACTCGACTCTCAATTAATCAAAATCTCAATTTTGAATCTTGGGGAAAAATCCCCAATTTTCTTCCCCAAATATGGATTATAGCTCAAGTCCAACACAAAGTAACAGAGGCTTACCAAAATCGAAGTTAGAAACTTACCTCCCACCTGTTTGAAAATGAAAATCTATTAAATCCCAGGCCCCAAAAGTCCAAAAAAAGTGAAATAAAGTTCAAACAGCTATTGTTTAACTGTTGTAACTCGCTAGGCTGTCGAGTGCACTAGTGCGAGATCTGCGGTAACACCTCAGGCCAGCGCGACGGTGCTGCCTCGTCGCCTTGCCCCCTTGCACAATGCCATGGCTGACTGCGGCCACAGGTGGTCTGCCTGGTCCTTCTGCTGATGCCCTTGCCGCGCCGATGGCGCTTACCTGCCGACCCCCTTGTAGTGTGATCTCACGCCTTGTGCTGATAGAACCCGCACTAGATGACAACAAAAAATCTGTTATGATCAAAAGTTGTTTTCAACACCCAAAACTACATTCTGGTCTCCCAAACATAAATTAATAGTGCAAATCAATCATAAACACATTCAGGACCTGTTGGAATCATCAAATCACCATTTCGAAGTCGTCTTGATCAAATGTCGATCGTGGTCAACTCTAAACTTAAGAAAAGCTAGAATTCTATCCAAGAGTCCAAATCACTTCCAAGTACCTTGTGACCCTTACCAAATACATCCAACTAAGTCTGCTCACCCTCCGGGCCTAGTGTAATCGTCAGAACTCAAAATCCAAAGCCTCGTTAACTCCAAATGTTGACTTTGGTCAAACTTTTTAAGTTCCAACCTCAAAAAACTCTAAAAACTCTTTCAGGACACAGCCGACCACCTCCGGATGTCATATCACCACCCTCGCAGTCAAAGTAGCCCCTGAAAGCTACGGGGAAGATCAAACAAAGGGAAAGGGCAAATAACACAAAATGACCTTGAGGGTCATAACATTAGATCACACTCTCTTTAACCTTTCTTTAATCCTAACTCAACACCTTTCCCAAAGTGTGTTTATAGATAGTAGATAGAATTTAATTGTTAGCTACACAATCAAACAAATTAAAATCACAAGGAAGTAAAAGAGCAATCAAACTGAACATTCAAACAAGATAAAGTATTATTCAAAGGAGCAGTATTCATGGCTATACCACAACCCCAGAACAAGGAAATTAGCCACCCATGCTCATGATAAAATCAGATGAATGTTCAAAGTCATAAACGCTACTAATTGAAAGATAGAAGGAAGACCAATGATTCCCGTGACTCTACTAGTGTAAAAAACTTGTGTAACATTGAACCCTAAGACAAGTTTATGGGCTCTTCTTTACAAGAGGAAAAAATCTAGATGGACTATCCAAGCCCACAAAGGATTGGGTAAAATTCTAGATTCCGACTGCTCTTGGATGCACCGCATCAACCAACATGCGCGATAGGGTGAACCATTTAGAAACTCCTTCTGCACGATAGGGAACGTGGAACAGCGACCAACGCATTGAATTTGTTGTGTTAGATGTCGCGCCACATCGATCACCACATCCAATGTAGTGAAATTTCTCTTCTGCTTCGTCTCTGCTGGACGCCATGTGGCCGATACTGGCCACTTTGGACCGCAATAGAGCATGCACCACATTGAAATATGATTTCCAACACTTAGCCGATTTTGTCTTCTTCCTCCAAAGGTGGCCATTTTCGTCCTCAAATTACCTACATGCATCATTCAAACTCAAATTAGTTCAATACTTCATAATCACCATGAGTTAGGCGTATTTGCATCATATAACACTCAAAAGTGGTTGAAATTAAGTAAAGTCATGTGTAAAGACATAAACCTCCACGCCAACTTGTGGGGGTGTAGCCAACAGTTAGATATCCTTTAGTTAGGACTCTTTGTTATTCTGGTTTTTGATATTTATTTTGTGCTTATCAATTTCCTTATCTTTTGGATTGTTTTCACCTAGGTTTTTCCGTTACCTAGATTTTCTTTAAGCTGTTATTTTTGCTCAGTTTTGTATGTACTACACTGGCTACATAAAAACCAATACAATGATCAAGAAAACTCAAGTTCATCTGCTACCATTATATTTTAACTCTTCAGTAACAAGTCAACTCGTTTTATATCCCTATAGGTTTAACCTCAAAACTATTATTTATGATAAGAAACAAGTCATACTAAAGCCAGTGTGCTTTACGAGAGGCGACTCCTTTGCATCACTTCTGATGCATATAGGAAGTTATTTCTCTTTACCAGTTGTAGTTTTTTTTTGGTTTAAATAGCACTCTTAAACAGTGGATTTATGGCTCTTATAAGATGGATTTTGTCCTAGATAATGATATTGACATTAAATTGATTTCAGGTAGATCATTCAACTACTGCTGTAGAGATTAAACTGGAGGAGTGGACCATGGACTCTGGTGACGATGTCACACTTGTACATACACCTGGACATACCGAAGTGTGTAAATTGTTCTTGTACCTTGGTCAGCAATCGACCTATTGTTCATTGTTTATCTTGTTATTATAGGGATCTATATGACTGTCATTTTAACATTTTATCTGGTCTGATGATTCCTTCCTGTTACCTTTATGAATTCATGGTGGTCAAACTTTTAGATTACCAATTATTAATCAACATACAATCACTTTTGTCTATGTAATTTAAGGATCAATATGATTGTGATTTCAACATTATACAGTGACTTAATCATTCTTTTAAGATCTTTGCGAAATCATGGTTCCGACTTTTAACTCTGTTTTGTGATTCCATCATAATGGTAAAGGGGTCCAGTATGCTTTATACAAACCACGTAAGGTGCTATTTACTGGGGACCACTTTGCAATGGGTGAACTTGGCTGGACCATTTATGAGATACAGCAAGTTTTCAGGTGCATGTTTTGGATATTTTTATTATGTTATTATGTTATGATGTTATTGTTGTTGTGGTGACAATGAAATGGTTAGTGGATGTAGGGTGGAGATTTCCCTAGCAGAGTTAAATGTTTGGGAAGCATATTCAATGAAACTACCTTGACAGTGCTCTCTAGATAACCGAGTAAAATGACGTAGTGGAATATTGAATCCATATATCAGCTAAATGGAACTGAGGACTGCCTCCAAGTATTGTTGACAGTACGCTATCCTTGCATTATCTTGGCCTGCTTTACCCCAGCGATGGACCTGAAATAGATTCTGTGGAAGAAGAGATTGATCTTTTCTAGGAGTCTGGTAATATATATCGTATTCAGCAAGTTAGCAGATGTATGCCTCTCGGAATAAATCTGAAAATGTTATTCTTATGGACAATCTGCCACTATGGACAAGCTTAGATCTAGGTATCTTGACTCTGAATAAGTAGTTAACAGATGTCTAGTGGTCAACCTGCTCCTTGGTCATTGCGTAGTGGAGGTGCGGATAATGTGATTCCAATAATACTCTAAAAAGAGTAAGTGGAGGAGACGCATTTTCCTTTTATGGCTCCCATTTTGATTCATCATTGTACATTTCTGGGGTGAGAATGTAGCCATCTTTTGTCCGTTAGAATTCAACCCAGATTTTTATTGATGAGAGCTGGGTGGAAACTATTTTCTTTCTTTTGTGAAAGTTTTGCTCAGTTGTAGGGCATATTTGAAATTTGTTTGGAGGTAGTCCTTTGGTCCTGTCTGCACTTATTTAGCTTTAGGTTTCTTTAGTGCAAGATCTGATATCATCTCCCATAATGTTTGCAGTGCCCAAGCAGGGTGAACAGTGTGAAGTTGATGCACGACTTGGATTTTGAATGGATACTTCCAGGTGGTAATCTTGTTATATAGAAGTTTGACCTGTTTGCACGTTTCTATACTAATTCAAAGAGGCTAAATAGAAGCCACCACTTGGAAAATCCAGCAGGATATTAGGAACATATTAGTAGCAAGTAATGGTAATTAGCATGTGCAAGGCTACTTGGTAGGTATTTATCTGTGGGTTTGAGCTTTTGAGATGTCTATATAAGTGTAGTCTTTGATAAGATACAACTTTCTCCCATCTTCTGCATTTCTCTGTGGTTTGAGCTTTGAGAAGTCTATTTAAGTGTAGTGTTTGATTCAGATGCAACTTCCCTCGTCTTCTGCCTAACAGATCACATATCTTTCACCATCTTTGTTATTTTAGTGCCTTACCTTGTATTGGGGATTAGAACAGGGGGCATTCAATAAATATGCTTAGCAAATCCTTCCCATTTCTTCTCCCATCCCCCTCCCCACCCACCAAAAAATGATACCTGTTCTACAATTTGAGTGTTTCTCCTGTCTTGCTGCATCACACCGTCAGTAATAGTTGTGCTTGCCTTATAGTTCTTAAAACCATCTTAACCTTCATGTTATATTGAGCAGCAGTGCATTTTCTTCCTAGTTTTAATTTTTCTGGTAGTGCAGTTAAGGGTGTTAAATGGATTGATCTCTTCGATTAAATCAAAATTGTTTAAATTAATAAATAGGTCTTGAACTAGCTGATCAGACGTTACTTGGACTAAAATGAGTTGGGTCTAGATAGGTAGAATAACACCACACAACCAACTCCATCTAACTTAAATTTGGACAAGTAATGACTTAATTTTAGGGGTTAAATTTGACAATCTTGGGTCATCAAATAGATGGGTTGGTCAAAATGAGTTGGGGTTGTGATCTGATCCCCAATTACTTGCATCTAGATGGTTGGGTCAGGATGATTGAGCAATTGTCATAACCCCTACATGTCCACTCTCACACTCTGGATAGGTTAGATAAGTTGCAGTTTCATTTATCAAGTCCAGTACCCCCTAATTGCAGTTTTCTTTTCAATAATTTTCAATATTGCTTGAAATTCAAGTTGCTTTGAACATTTCAGATTTACTCCCCCATCCCCCAGCCAAGAAGTCAGGAGGATGTTGCCCCGAAGTGTATAATCGTTGTTTCATATTTTAATTGAAGTCTTACAGCTTTCACTGCACATTCTAGTAACACTACGCCATTACTGCTGATATCTCTACAAACAATTCATGCATAGGTAGTTGCAATTGTTGGACTTCTCAACTAATTATTACTTAAATTAATACTTAATAAATGGAAGTAAGAACACCAGGTGATTGACAAATCTTTTCTTTGGCCAATGAAGGAAAGCATAACAGAGAGGAAAACTAGTTTTTAGCTCTTATGAATGGATCAGTGGGGCCTTGGCCGTGTGTTTTGAGTAGACCTACAATTTGAGGCACTTGCTCTGTTTGTGTGACTTGAAAGTATCTGCATAGAACTGTCTGCTGTTTCAGTTTTACAGTGCAAAGATTTGGCAATTCTTTTAGATCCTCGTGTCGGCATTTGTTTAATATGAATTTACTTTTCTCGTCTCTTTTCAATAAGCAAATTAGATAAAATTTGCCCAATATTTTCTTGTTCTTCAGGTCATGCAGAACTAAATTTAGAGATGTTGAGGACAAGAATTCAAGCTTGAGAGCTTTCCTAGAGACAAAAATGCAGCTGCTATGAGTCATGTTGCTGATGGATTATGCAGATAAACAGTTGGTTTGCATGCAGTTCTTGTAATAATGAAAGTTGAGGTATAATTGTGGCAGAGTCTGTGGACCGCAAATAAGCTTTTAACACCAGCTTCAAAACACGAATGTAATGTAATGTATGATATTCTTCCGAGGAAAACTGACTCGAGAACTTGCTTTGCTCAGAGTCGTTCTTTTCAATGATTCTGAGTATTGGCAGGCAAGGTAACATACCCGAGGAGATGCCATATTGCATTAGATATTCTCACGCCTTATTTTTCTTCTAATGGTTTCCTTTTCTTTTCTTTTCTTGTTTTTCTTTTTGCTTTACCAGCTAACCAATTCATTACTTTCCAAAATTATAAAAGAGATCAGTTTGTGAGAGGTAAAATACAAATGCTATATTTTACTAAGAAAGAATGGATGGGTCACACATAGGGGAAGGAGAGACAATCCTCCACATCTTGAACAACGTTACAAATATCTCCCCTCGGGTACAAACAGAATGTGTATGTGGCGTATTTAAGTCTATTATTCATGATTCAAAGTTTTACGCTTATGCTTTGTTTCAAAAGGTTATTATGTTAAATATATACAATTATTGTTATTACATTTTGGAGCTTATCGGTATGCTATGTTGAATGTGGGTGAAATATGCAAAAATGAAAGGCTAAAAATGATTAAGCATGGCAAAAGAATAAGAGTTTCGCCAAGTAGGGTCTTGCCACGTGAGCTAGGTAATATGGAAGCGGCGGTTGTCTTAAGTAGGGGATGTAAGAAGCCTCAAAGGTGAAGGCAATACGAAAAACACGCATTGACTTACCACGCAAGGGTGATGGAATTTTTGCTAAACGTCGGAAGATGATGATATTGGTGTCAACTCAGAGCCTCATGGCGCAGACAATGTTGGTGATTATTTTCAAGTCTCGTCCAATTTTGGGTGGACTTGAAGCTTTTTTAGCTTGCTATGAATGAACTCTTAGTTGTTTAGAGAGGTCGGAGTTTGAATGCAGCAGAGCACGCACATGATAGCTATAGCTCTTATACTTTTATTATCTTTATCTTTTTGGATTGATTGTGTACAGGTGTGTAATTCCGGTTATGAGTGGCTAAACACACTAGTTCTAAGGTTACAGCTAAGTATGATCATTGATGTTATACAACTGAGTTGAATAGCACTTATCGTATGAGTTATTTGTTTAATCTTTCTTTTACTATTTTACTTGTTTGCGACCACTAGGATACATCTATATTCTTGAATTGAACTCGTGAAAGGGATATTGAGATAGAATGAAGTTTACATAAAGTAGGATCTTAACTTTGGGTATCGAGGTCAGGATATGTGTCGAAATGAAGACTGGGAGCAGTAGTAAACAACGGAAGCGGAGGGGGAGAAGAAGAGAAGAAGAAGAGAAAGCAGAGGTAGAAAGGGAAGATTACAGATCTGCCTCCATTGCAGAGAAACAAATACAACAAAGTAAATTGTGGAAGAAATGAAACTTTGATTAATTGTAGATCTCTTTCATCTCTATATATATACATATACATCATCTGGAAATAAGAAAAGAAAAAGGAAAAAATAAGGAAAAATCAGGGAAAGTTAGTTATAACTAATTTAACTAATTCATTGATGGTCTAACTAATTCTAACTAACTAGGGTAGTTAACTAACTAATCCTAACTAACTTGTTAACTACTATTAAACTTTTTCAATTAATACTATAGATTCTAACACCCCCACTCCAAGTTGGAAGTGAATACTTCTGCCAACTTTCACTTAAAACTGAATGTTTTGTAGGCAGTGCCTTGGTTAATGATCACCCATTTAGTCAGTTGTCGAAACATGATGCAAGCCAATGAGTCCTTCATGCAGTTTTTCTCTAACAAGGTAATGATCCACCTCAATATGTTTGGTTCGCTCATGAAATACCCAGGATTCTTTGCTATATGAATAGCAGCTTGGCTGTCACAAAATATGGTACTTAGTGGTTAATTGGGACAGTCAATTCACCAAGTAAACTTGTCCAACCAAACGCTAACTCTCCTAACTTTTCCCAGTAGCTGCATGTTCTGCCTCAGGTGAAGATAATGAAATTGTATTTTGCTTCTTGGATTTCAACTTATTGGACAATGCTGAGCCTAATGTATCTATTCAAACTTTTTCTTGTGATTGAACATGTTGCCCAATCAGATCACAATATGTATACATGTTGTAATCTGACTTGTTAGACAGTAGAAATCCCAAGTCTTTGGATCGGCCTTAGGTACTGAGACATGTAGTGCTGCCTTAAAATGAGACTCCTTAGGTGACTGCATAAATTGACTGAGGATGTTTAGCACACTATATACAATATCCAGCCTGGTATGTGTAAGAAAATTCCAGCACCATCAACCAGTCTTCCTTGCTAGAAGCATCAACAGTGGGAGACTCATCATCTGGTTGGGTTTTGTGGTGCAATCAGGGGAGAAGTAAGCATGTACGAGCCTGAGCAGTCAAACTCCTGTAGAAAATCAGTAGTAAATTTCTTTTAGGTAATCACCCACACCATTGTCATTATATATGAATTCTAAGCCTAAAAAGTAGTGTAGTTTGCCCAAAATCTTTTATCTTGAATCATATCATGAAGGAAGGATTTGAGTGGCTTGAATCTCACTAGAATCTATCCTGTAGAATTACATCATCTACATACACTACAACAAACACACATGAACTGCCAGATTTCCTATAAAAGAGAGAATAATCACTTGCTGAATGAACATAGCCTCTTGAACAGAGAGGTGGATAGCTTGTCATATCATTGCCTACTTGCTTGTTTTAAACCATACAAAGATTTTTAAGCTTGCAAGTCATGTCATTATACCTTCAAGCTGACACTCTGTGTAACCTCCATATAAACCTCTCATAAAGATCACCATGAAAAAGCATTGTTGACATCTAGTTGATATAGAAGTTCCAGCCTCTTTTCACTACTAAACTCACCAGAACTCTCACAATGGTCATCTTGACAACTGGTGATAAGGTTTACTATTATAGCCAATGCCAACTTTACATGGTATATCCTTTACTACAAGCCTAGCTTTCAACCTTTCCACACTTTCATCAGCCTTATGCTTGATTTTATACACCCATTTGCATCCTATTGCCTTCTTTCCTGCTGGAATTTGTACTAGACCCCATGTGTCATTAGCATATAAGGCATCAAACTCCTGTTGTATAGCTTTCTTCCAAGCAGGGGGCTCAAGATGCTTCCTCATAAGAAGCAGGTTCCTTATCATATTGTGTAAGGTGAATTGCCTGCTCACTATCTGGATATGAACTGGTAATGGTTGTTTGGTGATTGGATGGCATATTTTGCAGAGAGGTAGTATGTAGTTTAGGCAAAGTGTAAGCATAATCCTGCAAGTATCCAGGTACATTATGATGTACGGAAGACCTCCTAGCAGGAATTACTTGTGGTGGTGGTGTAGATTGAGAAACTAGGTGATATGCAGGCAAGGAGTCTGAATGAATGTCAAGAGAAACATGAAAGTTCTGGTTATTGTCTTCACTTGTGTTTGGCTGAGATAGATGTTGGTTAGTTTCTGATATGGAAGGTAAAGAATGTCTAAGTGGAAAGTCATCAACAATCACAGTTGGTGTGCAATGTTGTTCAGATGGAAGTTCATTAGTAACTGCAGTAGGTGTGCAGTGTTTGGACAGATGATTTTTAATAGGACAACCAAGATTGGTGACCTCTAGGAATTGGGTAGAGGGACTTTGTGAGAAAAACTTTGACACGAGACTCAAGGTAGAACCAGCAGCGTAACAACAAAGGAAAAACAGATTCATGAAACACTACATCTCCTAGAAACATATATTTTCTTGGTGGCTAGAGTCAGTGCTGTACCCTTTTGTGTCATAAGGATATCCAACAAACACATGAGGTGTTGCTCTTGGTTCAAACTTATATTTATGTGTTTTAAGTGTAGTTGGAAAACATAGGCATCCAAATGCTTTTAGGTGAGAATAAGTAGGTTTCTTGTGATAGAAGAGTTCAAAAGGAGTCTTGTTATTGAGGACTGTGGAAGGCAGTCTATTTATGATATACACTGTTGTTTTAAGGCATTCTCCCCAGTATTCAAAGTAATTTGGACTGGTAGAGTAAGGCTCTGGCAGTTTCTAAAAGGTGTTTGTGCTTTCTTTCCACCACTCCATTTTGTTGGGGTGTGTAAGGACAAGTCTTTTGATGTATGATTCCCTTACACTAAAAGAAGGAAAGAGCCTCATTGCTGGTAAATTCTGAACCATTTTCAGTTCTAATGGTTGAGTGTACTTTGAACTGATTTTTCAATGAGAAATACAAAGGTTTTGATGCTTTGAATAGCACCAATTTTTGCACTGCAGCATTTGTATCCATGTAGCTCTGTTGCCAATCATCTAACAAGGTAAAAAGTATCTATGATTGTCATGTGTAGGTGTATGATATGGTCCCCAGATGTCCACATGAAGAACATCAAAAACTCTGGTGTATTTAATAGTTCTTTGGGTGAAAGGCATTCTGGTTTGTCTGGCCATAGGACAGACTGAACATAGGAAGGGTTGTTTAAAGGTGCAAACTGGACGGAAAAGTTGAGATACCTAAATCTTAACAAAGGTACATGTCCTATCTATTATGCCACAAGTAATCAACATTGTTTCCACAGAATATAGAATTCAAGAACCAACATTTTCCATTGAATGAGGAATTCATTACAGATGAGTTGCTAGGTAGTCTGAAGGTACATTTAGAAGGTACATTTTCTATTGAATGAGAAGTCATTACAGATGAGTTACTAGGCAATACAGAAGGTTCATTATTCAACCTTTCACAAGGCAAACTAGGAATACTCATAGAACTTGGATTACATCCTTTCAAAACAGGAGAAAATAGACTAGGAACTGAATTGCAGGTTTTATTGAAAGAAGCAGAATGTCCAGTGTGGCATTTTGAACAAAGAAAGTATAGTCCATCTCTAGCTTTACCAATCTCCAGTGGCCTCTTCATTGAAGGGCCCTGCATTAGACATACAACATCATTGAAACTAACAATATCTTTAAGATGTGAAGCCAGACTATGGACAGAAACTAGATTAAATTTGAAACTAGGAACAAATAAGACTCTATGAAGAATTAAATCTGGTCCAACAACTACATCACCAACCTCAGTTACCTTGACTTTATATCCATTAGGCAGGCTTACCGGGAAAGGATAAGGTAATATTCTAATATGTGATAAGAGTGTTCTATTGAAATTCATGTGATGTGTAGCACCAGAATCAATTATCCAGGAATCAACAGACAACTTCAAACATTTACATGACAAGTTACCTATTTCAGTTATAGAGAAATAGCATGCTAAGATACCTGCAAGGTTTACAGCTCCACAAGCATTTTTGTGTACATTATCCTCTGGCTGACCATGCTGCATCCTTGTTAAAAGACTTACCAAATGTTCATATTGATCTTTGGACAAGTTGTGACTGGTTTGAGTTGATCCTTCTTGAGTGTCAGTTGCACAGTTTCCATGAACATGTGATGCACTTCCACATGCACTTCTTCCTTTTGTGAACTTAAAATTTGGTGGAAAACCATGTAGCCTGTAGCATTTATCTTTAGTATGGCCAGGATTCTTACAGTGTTCACAGAAAAACCCAGACTTATTAAATGAATGTCCAGATCCAGATCCACCTACACTGCTTCCACTAGCATTTTTCAATTGATTGTACTGTTGTTGCTTATAGTTTGTCCTAAGGTTCATGTTTCCAAACCTACCTGCATTCAGTGAAGTAGCTTCAAATCAGAGTCGACTGCCTTGAGGCTTAACCTCCCTATGTTTTTCTTCCTGTGCTAGAATAGCAAATGCTTGTGTCATGCTAGGTAGTGGATTCATCATAAGAATGCTGCCCCTGACCACAGTATAAATCTCATTTAGACCCATTAAAAACTGAATCAGCCTCCTATCCTGCTCAGATTTCTGCAATGCAGTTTTTCCTCCACAAATACACAAACATGTGCAGTGCATATTCAGATCCAGTGCACTCAGCTCTTCCCAAAGTTTTCTCATCTTTGTATAATAAGCAGTGATGTCCAGATTACCTTGAACAAATTCATTGATGTGTCTTTGTAATTGGTAAAGCTTGGCTCCATTAGTTTGATCATACCTCTCCTCAAGCTCATCCCAAAGTTCCTTTGCATTGTTCACATAATGCAAGCTATCCATTAATTCTGGTGATAAGGAATTCAACATCCATGAAGTGACCATATCATCACACCTTTCCCACATTGCATAGCCATCTGAGTTAGGATCTGGCTTCTTACACTTTCCATCAATAAAACCTAGTTTATTCTTCACTGATAATGCCCTAAGGATACCTCTCCTCCATGATCTATAGTCTGTGCCATCAAATTTTACCGGAATCAATGTAGATCCTGCACTCTCCGATGGATGATGTACATTGGACTCATCATGTCCAGAAAACTTTGATTGCCAGAGCTTGAATTTGAAGTTCCTTATGATTCTGCCATTATCAAACTATGTTGAATGGCTGAGATTTGTGAGTGAGATGATTAGAAGAAAGAAGAAACAAAACACAGTCGATTATTCACAAATCGATCTGGAAATCAACAAGTAGAGAACCAGAAATGAAAAAAAAACAGATCGAGATTCAGTTGAAACTGGATTAAGTCGAGCAACCTTGCTCTGATACCATATCAAAATGAAGATTGGGAGCAGTAGTAAACAACAGAGAAACAGAGGAGAAGAAGAGAAGAAGAAGAAGAAGAAGAAGAAGAAGAAGAAGAAGAAGAAGAAGCAGAGGTAGAAAGGGAAGATTACAGATCTGCATCCATTGCAGAGAAACAAATACACAATAAAGTAAATTATGGAAAATGAAACTTGATTAATTGTAGAGTGTTTGATCTCTATATATACATATACATCATCTGGAAATAAGAAAAGAAAAAAGGAAAAAAATCAGAGGAAAAATCAGGGGGGAAAGTTAGTTATAACTAACTTTAACTAACTTCATTAGTGGTCTAACTAATTCTAACTAACTAGGGTAGTTAATTAACTAATACTAACTAACTTGTTAACTACTATTAAACTCTTCAATTAATACTATAATTCTAACAATATGCATATACCTAGTACGCTCTACTTGGTTTGTTAACGGAAAATACAAAAGCATTTGTGTGATTATCATAATCATAGCAATATAGGTATAAGACATTCACAAATAGGTGATTAGGAGTTCGAAAGGACCATAGTCATAATATTAACCCGTAAACCAACTCCTCGATAATTATTGTCAGACAACGAAAGTTAATACGTGACATGATCACTAGGAATATTTTAATTCTGAATTTGTTTCTCATTGTTAACAACTCTTGAACTATTTAAGTCTTGTTAGTTAATTAGTTAAGCATTTAAATTAGAAGGTAATCATAAAATAAAACTTTTGTACAAAAAACTTGTTAATCTTGTAGTAATAGTCTATACTATGTACTCGTCAGTCTTAAGTTCATATGACTTCAATATCCAATTATTTATAATCACTAAATTACTAATTGACTACGCACACTTGCGTGTGCATTGGAAGTGAACAGTGTTACAACCTGCAAAGACCATGAGTAAGCATTTTTGACAACAAGAGAAGAATCTTCCACACAGGGACAGACTCCTTTTAGTGTGAAATACGATCAATCGGGAAAAGTGACTAATAAAGAATCTGCTCTCTGGTAAATGAATGCTATTGTTGCAAGAAAATTACTCAAAGAATAGGGAGTGAAATAACCCTTCTATCTGAATCAGAGATTTCGTTAGGCCGAGCCAGTTATAGAAAATCTTGCAAGCGACTTACTCTAAAATGAATTTCTTTTAGCAGTCCTAATATTATAAATAGGCATTGTGTTTGAGTTCTAATCAAATTACACGTTTTGGAGCAATGAACAATGTTCTGAAATTTCATTCAATAGATATGCATTACAACTCCCAACGTCTGTCGAGTTGCGCATTGGTACAATGTAACTTGCGGTACCATTAATGGGAATAAGACTAAAATCATTATTGATGAGATGTAAAGCGATAAAGGAAGTGGAGACAGGAAGTCCCTTGGAAATTTGATCCTAATATTGGTTCTTACAACTTCTTAACAAAGAGGCACTATGATAATTGAACACAAAATCATCAATATACAAGACAACCCCAAACATTATACACTAACTCAAAAAAAAAATTCAAATCATATTGCACAAGCTTCAATAGGTAACCACAATCATTAAATAAATCTTGCATGCATTTGTTTCATTCAAACAAGGGGCATAGTTCCTTAAAACAAGTTCAAAGAGCATCTCAAGTCATTGACAATTCATATTCAAAACTTGCCTTAAAGCTTGCTACCCGTTTGCCTTAATCATACCTCTCTTTGAAACAATTTTAAGCATGTACTCTAAGGAAATAATGTCCCTCACAAGAAGAGAGAATCCCATGCACATTCTTTTAGCATTTCACAAAACGGGATTATAAGATAAGACAAATACATTCACTCTCACAAAGAAATTCAATGCATCCAAATTGACTCATGGACTTGCCCCTCATGTATATCGCCATTAATGTAATGCTGCTAACTCAAAATTAATTAGGACTTGTGGGTCATAATAAAGGCTAGGGGTAAGGGTAGGATAACTATTTAGCTTTTGGTGACTAAAGCCTCCCTAATATCTTTACAAACACTTGTAGCATCCAATCATCTTATTGAGATCACTCCACCTTATTTATCCTTGTTCATAACCTTCATCATTTGTATATCACAAGCCACCTTTATAACGCCAGTGAATTTCACATTTAGCCTTATATATGCAGGAGATAACACATTTTAACATTGTTTCTCTTTTAATGATCTGAGTTCTTTCAACCCATCGATTCATTCATTTCATCACGATTTTGGTGCTACCTCACATTGACGCTCTCATCTTTCCCCCTTCTCTTGCAAACTCCCAAACTTAGGCTTTTGCCTCAATTCACATTCATTTCCTTATCGCTCCCTATTTCTTGGCTTTATGCCCTCCTTTTTTTTGTTATTTTATCACTAGAAATTAGGGAGGATGGGTGTCAATGAGAAGGATTAAAATTTTCATTAGGCTTGTAATGTGGTTTCCAAAGAAAGGGTCCAAGGCTCAAACATTGGCTATCAAAGATTAATGTTCAAGGGGTCATTTTGGGTGAAGTGACTAACAAAAGAGGGCCTAAAATCATGTTCTAAGTGTAGCCACATCCATCATTTCTCCTTGAATCACACTTAGGACAAGTTCTAGAAAATCATGCATACACAAAAATTAAGCAAAAAGCCTCACCACACAAGGCATCACAATTCAAGGGGTTCACACACTTACTTCATCACATTAAGAGAATGACTTTCAATAAGCTAGTTGTGAATCAACAAGCCAAGTAAGGAATATAACATTCATTAAAAGAGTGTGCTCATTTTCACATTTAGATACCCCTCTTTTCTTTTCAAAATTCATGCACAATACCAAACAAGAAATGTTGGTGTTACCTCATCAAAAACGTGCAAAAGACTCTACAAGACTCTAGACTTGACATTTTTCCTTAAGAAAGTCGCCTCCCAATCTATCATCAGGAAGTGCCCACCCGATTCGACAATGAAAAGAAAAGACAAAGAAATTGCTCCTTGGGAAAGAACCATAGCGTAAATAAAACCCTTGGAGTTTATTCAAAGACTACTGTCTAAAAAGGCGATACTACTAACAAGTAATGAAGATTACCCTTAAGAATGACGTTACCCAATCTATCATTGGGTCATATCATGCATCACTTGACAAGTGGGCTACTCAGAGTTCACCCTAACACAAATAAAGCATTGTCCTTGATGCACATGGTAAAACAAAATAAGGAATGAATGGGTGAGAGAACTCCCTGATACGGTAGAGGCATCCATTTTATATGCATTTTTCATGCTCTCCTTTTTCTTTTTCTTCTCTCACTGTTTTCCATGTTCTACACCTATTCCAACCCTATAAAATAAAAGACAACACAAATGTAAAGTAAAATAAAATAAAAATAAAATGTAAAAGTACTTGGGTTGCCTCCCAATAAGCACCTTAGTTAACGTTGTGGCTCAACGACTTCAACTTTACCACTTTTTTCTTCATTTTGAGCATTTGAATCGCACCCCTAGCTTCTTATCCATTCTTCTACTCCGCTTGAGGGATGGTGGTGTAAGCATTAAGGGGCCAACAATGGATATTTCATCTTGTGTTTCTTGGCCCTTAAAGGAGGGAGGTGCTTTGGCCTTATTGGCATGGCATACTCTAAGATAAAGTCACCTTGATCTTCCTCCTCAACTTCCTCCATTTATTTGGTCTCCTCAGTCTCCATTTTGTCAACCAAGTTCAATGTTGAAAAATCATAAGAGGGCAGTCTAAGTCGCTCCCCTTTCAAGCATGCTTCTTGCTTGACATCCTCCTTTTCAAGTGCACTAAAGTCTTTGAGTGTGATTTGTTGGATTTCATTTGGAGACTGTAGTGTCACTTCTTCAACCTTGGCATCTTGCATTCTTATAATGTTGATCGGTTGGCACACCTCTATGACTTCTTCAACACTCACCTTAACTCCTTTTTCATCACCGAATTCACGCTACTAATACCAAGAGATTCTTCCCCCAAAACAGGCTCAACGGATACTAAATATGAAGCTACAAAGGATTCAACAAGGCAAGCCATACATATGATACTTAATCGACAAGATTTCTACAAATTTAGCTATAGAAACTTCGAAACAAGAATCTAATGGCTCACATGAGTCCATAATTAAGATACCAAAATAGAAATCAAGAGAGAAATAAGCTTACTCCACTGATCACATGTAGCATCCTCAAAAACTACCAGAATGACATCGAAACATGAGGGACTTGGATCATCAAATTTTGACGCAAGATCATGAAAATACAGAGAATTGCACCTTGGGAGGGTTTCCAGCAACTTGGAGTTCAAGAAAAATAAATGAGGAAATATCTAGATCAACGTATATATAGATTGCCTGATTGCACTACCATAAAGTGGGTCACGTCGCGGTAAACCAATTTTTTTATTTTTACGGATTTTCGTCCGTCGTTCGATCTCTCGCACGCAATATTGATTCTTGAATTTTTTTCGACGTACAACGCATAGTCATAATACAAGAGTGTTACATCAGCACTTATAAGAAGAATATTGAATATTGAATATTGAATATCATACGGAGGTACATAGTTACATATATAATTTATATATATTATTACAATACTATATTACAATACTATTAAATATATAAAATAGTACCAGTACAAAATTAATTATTTAGACGTTAAAACTTTGATTACCCTATCTTAATTGAAAGGTTATGTAATTGATTAACAAAGGGAATTACATGTTGTCCTTTCTTTTGAATATTTCTAAATGTATAATATGTTAATATGATATAATTGAGATGTTTCTTGAAAAGCCAAAGTCATAATTGTGTATCGTATGAGCATATGTAAGTTGAAGTCAAATAAACTATGCTTACCAAATTACCGCAAAATAGTGTTTTCAAGGGTATTTTCGGGGCGAATCCTGGGGCAAGGCATACCAAAAACGCTTCGGGGTGCAAATGAAAGAAGTAGATTGATAGAATATACTCCCCAGAGTTTGGTGCATAAGTTGCGGGAGTAAAAGTGTAAGCCTCAGGGCAAAAAATGTAAACCTCGGGTGTAAAAGCGTAAGTTCCGAATGTTAAATTTGAATTTATTATTTTAAAAATATTTTTTCTATAGATCATATTTTCTTTATTATTGTTGTAATGATATTTATACTTTATACTAGCATATTTTTATGTTGTAGTGATTTTTCTAAAATATATAAATAAATAAAGAAACTTTCACAAAAAATGACATTGTCATAAATAGTTTATTATATGATTATGTCTGAAAATTGATAGAATACAGTCAAGATCAAATCTGTTTATCAAAGTTCTTCTCCGATTGCTCAAGACATCTCTTTTCAACCGAGGAAAAAAACAAGATCATTCCGTTCCATTTGCCTCAACCAAAATTGATGGAATTGGCCCTAAAATAGTCATTCAGGTCGTTATCGATTAGGTATCAGTGAAAACTTAACACTATGTTTCTGAGGTAACTTTATCTATATCTTTTCATTGCACTTACGTTTTTATCCATGTCTTTCTTTGAAATATATAAATAATAATCTGTGCAAATATTAGTTAAGAGCGGCAAGGGCTAATAGATATGGAGATCGATGATGATTTTATTTTAAAGATTATTTCAGCTATTATCATTTTTTGTGTTGATTCCTTTCACAAATAATAATAATAATAATATTTTCTCTATATTATTGATGATTTATTTGAATTTATTTGCAAAAAATTTAAATATATTATTTTTTGCTTAATTTTTAGTAATAAAATTATAAAATTGAACATAATGAGATGTATGCCCCATAGATTTATGTAACTTACGTCCCATATTTTGAGGCTTACGCCTCACTGGTGCTGCGTAAAATGTCTTGTCACACGCTCCTACCTTTTAAAATACTGCCGCAAAATATCAAAATCAAAATTTAAAATACCAAACTAATTTGATATGATAATAATATAATATTTTTTAAAAAAAATTAAAATTACCAAATTGAAATTTTCAACTTGGTGTCTTGGTCACCCCTACTCTAAATCACTTGACTATGTTTAATTTGATCAATGGTAACTTTTTTTAAAAAATTAAATTAAATTAAATTAAATTAAATTAAAGGCTTGGAGGGTCGTTTCTCCCAATTGTTGTTCTCTTAAAAGAAATAGGGATAGAACGTGCAATGACGAGTAGTTAGAAGTTGGAGATGATAGCTTTGGTAAGAACTCTATAAACTGTCTGGTCTCCGCACATTTGTGTGTTTCGTTCACTGCCACCAAAAAGTTCCATGGCAGCAAAGCTTCTGCTCTCTCCTCTCTCTGTACCTTGGAGTTTCCACACTCCACACTCTCATCAGCAGCATCTTCTATGTCTCCGAACAAGACCCAAAACTCGCTTCACTGTGCAAGCATTTAACGATGCCATCTTCACTGCTTCTTCAGCTCCTCTACTTTTCCTTGACCGATTCCAAGAAAACCCATCTTCTCTCTTCTCACTTGCAGCAGCAGATTCTGGTTATTCATTGGCTAGCTACTACACTTCTCTGGGTCTCTTTGTCATCTCGGTTCCTGGTCTTTGGTCCCTTATTAAACGATCTGTTAAATCCAAGGTCATCAATTTTCACTGATTCCAACATTCTTCTTATGTCCATTTTCTTGATGAGATGGTGATTTTTTGATGCAGATTGTGCAGAAGACATTTGTTAAGGAAGGGATAGAGGAGGGGAAGAAAGCGGCTAACCAGGTTGCTGGGGAAATTCTTTCATTCTTCACTCGAAATAATTTCACTGTGTTGGATAGAGGAGAGACTATAACGTGAGTAAACCCATTCCCAATTTTATTTTATTACTTTTTGTTTTCTTTGTACCTTATCCGTCCCAATTGTCCGACTATCTTTATTCTCTAACTTTCTTTTGTCCAGGGAAAGGAGTTGAGTATATGAAAAAGTACCTGTAAACTTAGTCGATTGCACAATTGCAGTGTTGTTTTCCCTAAGGCTGGATTTTTATATGTGGACTTCTTTTTTCTTTTCTTTTTTTTTTCATTTTCCCAGCTCAATTCAGTGTAATTGATTCGAATAGCTTGGGCCTGGTGTCTAATATGGCCGCAAAGTGCAAACTCTGTTTATGATTTGGCGGAAAAAAACTTGTCTTTCCTCATGTTTATGATTTAATATTATGTTCTGCTAAAAGTGGTCATTCTTTGTCTTAGTATGTGATTTAAGATGTTTTCATATCTATTCATCTGAGGTGATGATGTTCTGGAAAATTGTACATCATCTCTACTGTTATTTGATCACTACAATGCTTTTTCTAGATACCAATCCTATTATTATATTTGTGGTGCCTTGACCTGTGAGAGAGTTTTTCAACCCCTAGAGTGATTGTTTTAACCCCTCTCCTCTCTCTCATTGATATTAATTAATTCAACTTTTGGGTCCTGAAGGTTTGAGGGAATGATGGTTCCAAGTCGAGGACAAGCAGCATTGTTAACTTTCTGCACCTGTATAAGCTTGGGAAGTGTTGCCCTTGTTCTTACTATAACAGTTCCAGATGTAGGCAATAATTGGTTCTGGATCATTGCCTTAAGTCCGTTAGCGTAAGTATTGCTAATAAAAGAAAAATCTTGTCTGATTGTGAATTTGCTGTTGATTGGAAACCATTTTATTAAATTGGGAGCAGGGGTGTATATTATTGGACTCGAGCATCCAGAAAGGAGCAGATCAAGGTGAAAATGATGGTAGCAGAGAATGGAAGCTTGTCGGAAATCGTTGTTCAAGGTGATGACCAAGAAGTAGAGAAATTGCGGAAGGAGCTACAGCTGAGTGAAAAAGGCATGGTTTATGTTAAGGGCATACTTGAAAGATGATATTACTTGGTTTTCTTTTAAGAAAGATATACACTCCATGATGCTTGGTCAATAACATTTTGATGTTCCTTCATCATTCTTATGTTGTAATCTGAAAATTTCTAAGAAGCTGTAAATTAATATTAATCAGAAGTTGTTGTGCAATAGGAGCGAATGTGTCTACTATTGGCTTGTTTCTTTCTTCCTACAACTGCCTATGACTTCACCTCCTTTTTTAACTTGAAACAATCCTAATCATGAACCTTCTCTAAAATACTTTATCTCTAGGGAGGAGAATGAAGTTCCCGTTTCATAATTAGTTTAAAACAAATAGTATCTTTTGTCTTGTAGTTTTTTTACTGTGATTTCAAAATTACAGCTCAACTCTTTCAATACTGTAGGTAAGCATTGTATGAAAAACTGATATCTTTTTTACTTTAAAAATTTTCTCAGTCCAAAATAAAACAAAAAACATAGTCTTTCTTTTCCCCCAAGAAACAAAATTCTGAATTTTAATTAAATATGGACACTATAAAGACTACGAAAGTAATAACAAATTTCTTAAAGTATAATGTTGTTGACATAACTTGTGTCCTTCCAATACCTAGTGAATTTTTTCTTGCAAATATTTTTTTTTGTCCGGTAAGACGTAATTTATGAGTTATGAACTTCTTAAACAATAATGTTCTGAAATTGAATTTTTATCTTGTAAGACATAACTTGTGTCTCAAATACCTTGTGAATTTTGCATTGCAAATTTTTTTTACCTTGTAAGCCATAACTTGTGGGTAGAGGTGTAAAAAGAAAAACAGATAAACTGCACCAATCCGATAATTCGAGTCAATCTGACTAGCGGTTTGGTTCGATTTGGTTTGGGTGTTGAAAAGAAAATTTGACCATAACTGGTTTGGTTTCAACTAAAAAAAGTCAAATGAAACCAAACCAACCGGAATTGTATGTATATAATTTTTATAAATATTTTATGTAATTTATAAATACTTCTTAAGTTTTTTCATAGTTTTTATCTTTTAACATNCTTCTTAAGTTTTTTCATAGTTTTTATCTTTTAACATATTATTTCAAGCTTGGACTTATAATTTTGAATGATCCAAAGTGTTATAACTCATAAATGGATGTTATTAACTCATGTTAATCTCAAACCAAAATCAAATCAATATTAATGCTAACAAAAAGAATTATTTCAACACTAGGAATAACAATAATATTAGATATCTATTCTTCAATTTTGTATTGGTTAATTTACATTGTGAACACGTATAACTTAATATTTTTTAAAATGTTTAGTTTTATAGTTAATACTTATTAGTCGTACTTAGTTTAGCATGACTTATTACTTTTAGAGTATAATCATTTTCATTAGGGAAAAAGCTCAAATATATCATCTAACTTTTTAGAAATGACTCAACTATGTCATTTATCAATAATTGAGCTTATTTATGTCATTTCCATGACACATTTGGTTCATTCATGCCACTAATTATTGACTGTTTGTCACGTGACTGTAACACCCCAAAAGTCCTTCAGATTAGACCCACGACTTTCAGCAAGAAATGACACCAAAGTCGTAGAGCGACTCAAGAAACGAGTCGTTCTGAGGAACAACGACCTGTTGTGTGTCTCGTTGTAAGCGCTAAGTCAAAGCTTTCTAGAAATAACGAGTCAATTGACGACTCGTTAGTTCAGGTAATGCGTCGTCCTAAGGGGTCATTAAGTGGAGTTCAGAAAGGGGCCAAATTTGGTTCAGAGACAATGAAAAGATACCACGACTCATTGAGACATGTAACGACCCGTGGTATTTATCCATTGGAAGGATTTCAGAAAATAGTGCAGGTGTGGCAGGGGTGATAACAAGAGGAGTGATGAGTTGTTGTAGCATGTAATGACTTATCTTGTCTAGCTGTTGGATGAATCATTGAAGCAGATTCAGAAAATTTCGGAGGAAGAAGGTGTTATACTCGGAAACTCAAAGATCAGACTCGGGAGTTGAAATGGAGAAAAGTATAAAAACTAGCACCAGACATAGAACGAGTCGTGATGTGACTTGTGGGGAGGCCAGGGGAGGAGTTTGGAATTTGAGGAAAAAGGATCCCCACGGGCGTGACAACGACTCGTGATCAGGCCCCACGAGTCGTTAGGTCAGTCGTGGGGTGGTAAGTAAGAAAGGAAAAAGGAGGGAGGCGGTGTACTTGACGGGTGGTGACCACGAGCTGTGGACACTTGTAACGAGTCATCGCATCACCCATTAAGAGCCCGGGAGACTTGTCCAATAGTGTAACTCACGGGTCAAGCCACGAGTCGTGGCCACAAGGGACGAGTTGTTAGCTCCCTCGTGGTGACTTTAGTGTTTTCCAAGTAGTGTAGTCCACTAGTCGTGGTCACTGACCACGACCCGTTAGGTTACTCATGGGGACTAACACTCAGTTTTTCCCTGCAATTCTCCAAGGGTCTTTCAGTAATTTTCTACCCTCCTAAACTTTAAACTACGTCGTTTTAGTCATGATTTCAGACTTAATAGTGGGGGTTAAACGGTTTTCCCCTCATTTCCACTCAGATTTTCTGAAAAAGTTATGCAAGTTCTCACTCAAGAGCACTCAAGCAAGGTTTAGGGTTCCTCATCCATTGCAGCAATTCAAGTTTCCTTCTTCAAGGAATTCTTTATCAGGTATGTGGGAATTCAACAAAGGGATAGTTCTTCCCTTGTGTCCCCCAAAACCCTTCTCAAATTTCTTTATGAATCCTAGCCCTGAGCTTTCGAATGCGAAGAGATTATATGTAAATTTTC